>JASAND010031067.1:0-56502 GCA_030248195.1 Trissonchulus latispiculum
AATTTACAATTTAGAGCAACTAAGCTAAAGCTGAACTCCAAATTTAAAGTCTGACACAAAAATGTGTGTACAAAATCTCCAAGGCCTCCAGTGAACTAAATATATGTCGGAAACTTTTAAAACCATATATTTTTCGAAATCCTTGTAGTGAGACCAAAAAAAGTAAAAAATTTAAAAATTTTTTAAAATTTCAAAAATTTTAAAATATCGCGGTTTTTCAGGGAATTTTTATCGGACCGTTCAAGCTATTCAGCTCGTTCTTTCAAAAACATTTTCCCGTCTGGAGAAGAACGGAAAGGGTCGGTTGAGGAATGTTTAGCATTTTATTCCAAAATTTCTGTTTTTCCATTTTTTTTGAAAATTGCCGCTTTTTGCAAACTTTGTTTGGTTATTGCTCAAAAATGCTCGACGGAAATATTTGCGATTTTTTTTTTTTAATCGCCTAGTGGGCAGCTCTTCACCTGATGTGTCCGGTATTTCAAATTTTTGAAAGTAGATTTTTTGAAAAATACCACTTTTTGACTCAAAGATTTCGGTTTTGCTAGATTTACAAAAGGAAAGTAAAATTAGCGTTATCATAAAAATTGAAGTTGAGTTGAATGTATTGAACGATATAAAAGGTTTTACTGTCATGACTTATACTGTGCCAGCAAAGAATTTTTAAACAATATGCCTTATTTCAGCTGGTTTTTGGCTCTCTTTAATGTTACCGCCGTGATTTCACTGAAGCAGTGTAAACTAGCTGAAATAAGGGATATTGTTTAAAAATTCATTGCTGGCGCAATATACGTCGTAGCAACAAAAGCTTTATATCGTTGGATTCAGGTCAGCTTGAATCTTATGATTACGCTATTTTTAGTTACTTTTGCTAAATCTGCTTTGCCGAAATTTTTGGTCAAAAAGTGGTATTTTTCAAAAAATTTACTTTCAAAATTTGAAATACCACATATACCAGGTGAAAGCGGGCTGCTAGGCGGTTCTGAAAATCTAATCGAAAAAATTTTACCGTCGAGCAAGTCGCGAGGAATAACCAATAAAATTTGCAAAAAGCGGCAAACATCCAAGGAAATGGAAAAAAGAAATTTTGGAATAAAATGCTTATCCCTCAACCGATTTTTTTGGTTCTTGTGTCAATCGATGCGTCTTCGGACGGGAAAAGTATTCTGAAATAACGAGCTGAATAGCTTGAACGGTCCGAAAAAATTCACGAAAAACCGATATTTTAAAATTTTTGAAATTTTAAAAAATTTTAAATTTTATAAAAATGTTGGTCTCGCTGCAAGGATTCCGAAAATAGATGGTTTTATGGGGTTACGACATATATTTAGTTCACTGGAGGCCTTACAGGTTTTATACACACATTTTTGTGTCAGACTTTAGTTAGGCTGATTTTCTAATGCTATTTTTCTAACATAAAATCCGAAAATAAATATCTTATCAGTCATAACTGCTGCCCAGCAGGACGATAGTTTGCCACCCCCACACGAGCAAAATAGGCGGGCCTCAAACACTACATACAGGTCAGTACCTTCTCAGCGGTATATAGCTTTGCTGAGTTGGCAGCGGTCAGTGTTAGCTGAGGTGTTTAGCCAATTGTTTACGTCCTTGAGTGGCTTGTCCAGCTTGCCGACACATAAAAGGATTGTATTTAAATCCTCCAATAAATAAATACATTGCGTGTGGGTAGCTCAGGCCATTAATTGATAGACTGCACCAACACACCGGGCCGGGCCGGACCTCCATTGGTTGATGGCCGGGCCGGGCCGGCCTGCTAACTTCTTAACTAACCTAACTAACTAACTTCTTCTAAACTTTTATTTTTTTAAAACTGAGTTTTTCTAAGTAATAGGCATCGTTTTCTTAAAAAAGATAGCGAACAAATCAAAACCTAAATAAAATACTTACACTGTTACTAATGCCATATATATATTGCCCTATTCCAAAAGTTTCATATTCTAATGTT
Source organism: Trissonchulus latispiculum (assembly GCA_030248195.1). Classification (NCBI taxonomy): domain Eukaryota; kingdom Metazoa; phylum Nematoda; class Enoplea; order Enoplida; family Ironidae; genus Trissonchulus; species Trissonchulus latispiculum. The sequence continues at coordinate 1,964 of JASAND010031067.1, forward strand.
GTAAACACTAAATTAGTTAGGCGAATTGAGGATTTAACATTAATGATGTGACGATAAATACATGAATTATTTATGAAAAAATAAAATACTAACGTTACATGTGGGAAATCAGTAAGTTAGTTCGAACGAAACATATATTACGGGAACACAAACATTTTCAAGCTCAAAATATGAATTACTATTTTATAGTTAAATCTTTCAAAACTGATGGCGGGCCGGACTGTCGGCCCGCGGCCCGGCCCGTGGAAGCTCCGGTCCGCGGCCTGGCCAGTGACTTTGGTCGTCGGCCCGCCCGGCCCGGCCCGCGGGCCGTAATGCAGGCCTCTAGCCCACAGATCAGTACCTTCTAGAATCAGACAGAAGACCAACACCGCTTTGCTCAGTACAACTATCGCACTTCCAGGGGGAAGCATTTGGGCACAAAGTTCTCAGTGCCTGGAATTGCCTCGTAAGCTCCCTCAACAATCTGGTTTACGTTCCAAGGACGCAGACAGCCGCAAACCACAATAGGATGAACCAAACCATGGGTCTCTTCGCTCAAGTCCTGGAATGCCTCTAGCTCAAAACTAACTGTCAACTCCTGTACCACAATGGTCGCACTCTAACCCTTGCAGTGAGATGATACAGGCACAAACTCTGCCAGCGTGATATAAGCCAAGTCCTAACTAACGTCCTAAGTAAGACCGAACTGACTCCCTAGCTAAATCCTAAGATCCTAGCAGAATGGACCACAGAACCTATAAATTTTAGGATTTAATTTACAACAATTACGTGCAGACGAGAAGAGGATAAGATGATACAGACAGTAGTTAAAAGGATTAATTAGATACAAACAATCTGGGTCAGCTATTCAATCAACATGAGATACGGCGATTACAAGCACCAAAATACAATTAATAATGACACTATGAATTACAGACAAATTACTAAATTCAACACACACGCAGAGAACACAGCTGACCACAATAACCCTAAGGCTCGTACCCAATCAATGAACCTAATGATTTTGAAGTTAGACCTAGCAGAAAGCCTAGACCTAACCAGCAGTCTGATTTTCACAAGTTATCCCAAGAACTTTGCTTGACAAGTTTACTCCTATAAACTTTATGTTGGAACCCTGAAACCTACAACATTGCGAATGAATTAATTATAGATCGCGAGTCTGGTACAGTTTCCAACAAGATGATCACTATATTCTTTTTCCCAACTACAAGGAATCGAGGGGTCCGCCTATATGCTTGAGGTGTCCTATGTGGCGCTTTATTTTAACTGAAACAATCAATATTGTGCGGATTTCCACCCTTTCCCGGGCACTGAGATATTAGTCCTGACTACCCGCTCGGCAGATAAATCAGAAGCTAAGATCCTACTTCCTGCCTAAGGAAGCGGCCAGAGGTCAATTCGCACGTTTTTTAGAAGTTTGGCAGGATTTTAGATTTCCCTGAAAGTTTCCGACGTCATTCAAAGAGATTTTCAACAAGAACAACGAAAGACGAGAGACAGACAAAAATTGAGACAACACACTTAAATTAAGAGTTCAAGAGTTTTAGATCAACTCTATATGAAGTTTATGGGTCCCCAACTCCAAACCATTGAAAGTTTGAAGCCTTACAACAGGCGCTCAAAGCCAATAGGCGGCAGAAAGTTCGCTAAGGACAGCTGTAGATGGCAGGTATGTCGTCTGTCAAGAGAGCAAGCCTCAACCAGGGGGATCGGCAGTGCACTGAGGCTTTTGAGCTGTACTGTTGTGGGTCTGTCACGTTAAAGTCCACAGCGAGTGCAGAAGGTTTCCGGAAAGTTAAAGATTTGTTCCGAAATATTTCGAGACAACTTGGCAACTTTCGAGACATTTTACTAACGAACTCACACTTTCCAGACATTTTGAAAATATTTTGAGACATATTACGTAATGACATAAAAATGTTTCGAGACACTGAGATATGTTTCGAGACACTTGAAAATATTTCGAGACATTCATAAATGTTTCGAGACAAGAAAAATTGTATCAAAACAGAGCAAAGTCTCGAAACATAAAGTCTCGAAAACGAATATGTCTCTAATGGCAATGTCTCGAAAGTTTAAAAATTGTCTCAAAAGGTGTAAAATTGCTTCAAAAGGTGAACTGAAAAAAGATAATTGTTGTCTCAAAACATGGAAAAGCTTCACGAAAGGTAAACTGAAACTACGAAAATTTTCTCGAAAGTTAAGAATTGTCTTGAAAGATGAAAAACTGTGTCAAGATGAACTGAAATGAAGAAAAGAATCTCGAAAGATGTAAAATTGTCTCAAACGATGGAAAAAATGTCTCGAAAGTTTTGTAAGAATTGTCTCGAAAATGTTGAAAACTGTCTCGAAAGATTAAAAAATTGTCTCGAAAGTTTTAAGAAATTGTCTCAAAAGATGCAAAATTGTCTCGAAAGATGTAAAATTGTCTCAAAAACATGAGCGCGAACGAGACAATGTCTCGAAAGTTGAAAATTGTCCCGAAAACTGGAAAATTGAATCGAAATGTTGTGTGTTAGGGTACTGCTTGACTTTGTCGTTTGTCAGTAAAATGTACGGGTTATGGGGGGATTAAAGTCTGATGTTGTCTACTATCAAGATTAGAAGTCTACATAATTGGGGCAATAATAGCAGCAATAATAATAATAATAATAATAATAATAATAATAATAATAATAATAATAATAATAATAAAGATTAAAAATAATTATTATAATAATAATAATAATAATAGTAATAATAGTAGTAGCTAATAATAGTAGGGTTTTAAGAGTTAACTAAGCTGTAGAGATTCCGCAGGACTAGGTATAGTAATGGGTCCATCAAGTTTAACTGTTCGGATGAATGTAGTCTTAGTCCGACTGACCAAACATTAGTCTCGGACATGTCTGAGACTAATTGATTTTGTCTCTGACATGTCCGAGACTACCGTTTGTCCGGCCCAATGTCTGGAAATATAGTATGGACTAGCAAAAATCTTAGTCTCGGACATGTCTATGACCAAGAGTTTATACTGATCATAGGGGTTTTTTTCATAAAATGATTAAACGGATTAACTTAAATGTTTAATCATTTTATGAATACACTCACGGATTAAACGGATTAAAGTTTAATCCGTGACTTAAACGGACTAGCTTAATCCGTCGATCACAAACCTTTTCATAAAATACCAACGGATTAAAATTTAATCCGTGACGTATTCATAAAATCGTAACGGATTAAAATCTTGGCGGATTAAATTCCAATCCGCAGCCTTTTTATAAAATGATTAAGTTTAATCCGTTTAATCCGTCACTTACTAAACAGTTCAAAAGAATTAAACTCTAATCCTTGTTATTTGCGGGGATTAAACGGATTAAACATCAATTATTGTACCGATTGCGTTTGAGACATCGACTTTAAACCTTCACTGCTCGGAGCTTAGCAATTATCGTTATATCAAAACGTAGCCTAACATTTTGCCTTTTTAATTGCTACGATGAAATATTTTTTGGTTGTCTAGAATTTTCTTTGCCAATTATGGAACGAGTGCAACTTTTCAAATTTTTGCCGACTGAAGTAATGTTTTGATGGGACATCGGTTTCATAACTCGATACTTCTGTCAAATGGCTGAGAATCGTTCTTAGTTATAACGAAATCGCTCTTCGTTCTGGAAAGTCAGATATTAAAATGTTTGTGTAACCCGAATACTAACTGTCTACCTTTCTCATCTGTCTTACGCATCAATTTTAGCTTGAAAGCAGCAAAACAAAGCTGCAGCTTGTAAAAAGTACTCGTAGCAGGTAGTTGTTTCCTCCTGTGCTGTGTTTTTAAAGGGCGTAACTTGTTGCCCAATATTCAGAGTTGGAAAGAGATTAGTTTGAGGCTTATATGTTGTTCCACTACCATTTCAAACTACAAACTAGTTTACTTTTCTGGTTAACTACGTAGTTCTTTTTCAAAATTACTGCCACATCTTACGGACAATTTTGGTTTATTTATACTCAATCGATACACGGTCTGTTTGTACATTTTATCAATGCCTATAAGCTGCAGTTCGTTGCTTTAGGCTAAGAAAGGGATTTGGCCAAAACTCGATTTTGGCAAAACCGCCATTATTTTGTTTTGAAAATAGACTTCTCGCCCACTACCACCCATGGATTCGCATGATGTTTGACAATATGAAAACTCCCACTATTGCGAAGGCTCATTTTGGTTTAAGCTAAACGTCTCCAGTTTGCGAGAAACTTCAATACGAATTTGCGAAATGTCGTGTCACCGGACATTTATCATTTCTGGGGCTTTAAGACCTGTTGGGACAAATCCTAAAGACAGTCCCAGGCTCACATGTCCTTCACAGTAAGGGCACAAAAAGAAATTTTGGTCGATTCTACAGGTTTGAGAGATTCATGTTCAAAGATTGGTGGCCTATATTCAGGCGGTATTTTGCTAGTTTTTTGCTAATTTAGCTAGTTTCGTAACCTCTAAGTATCGATTTTTGAAAATCTATTTCTCAAAGCTGTGGAATTAACCAAAATTTCCTTTTATGCCTTGATATATGAAGGACACATGATTCAAGAGAGATTTTTTTATTTAATCCTGAACAGAATCTTAAAGCCCGGTTCATACTTGTCTCTATGTCTTTGTCTCTGAGTCTCTGTCTCTAAGTCTCTGTCTTCAAATTCCCGGTATTTTAAATTTGAACTAACCTATTTCACAACTAAGTTGTTGCACAATTTCTCGCGCACCATGTAATTTACGGACACGCCAAGCAAAACTGCAAGGGGTTGTGAAACCCGAGTGTTTCGTAAAGCTTAGCACACGAATTCTTTTGTGGTACTCGTGCTCCGCTTCGCTCCGCCCTAGTAACACAAAAAATTCTGGTGCAAGCTTTCACGAAACACTCGGGTTTGTAATGCACTCGCTTCGCTCGTGCATCACAACTCCTCGCAGTTTCGCTTAGCGTGCCTGTAAATCAGCTAGTGCACTCTATGTTGTGCAACAACCTATACTTAGAAATAGAAGCAATCTTACGCAAAACGCTCTCGTCTGTTTTGAAGGCACATTGGGACTACAATAATACGTGGAAATAAGCAAAATCGGAGATCCCCCTTAAGGCCACAGGCTCGGACCACCATGGCCCAAGCTCAAAGCTTCAGTCGGTCCTGGTCAGGTTTGTTGTTCTGTGCGCAAAATAATATTGTTTTCACTATTTACACACACTGGAAATAGGTAAGAAGCAATTCTACGCTAAGCTTACGCTCATGTTTCAATCATTTATTTGAGTTTTATCTAATTTATCTAGTTTTTATTGTTGTGAGGTTGATAGAATTAGTGTAATCTTCTGTGTTTTCGAGAGTGGTCTCAGCCAGAGATGAAACCGGGTCACTGTTGTCCATTTTCTCAGCACCAAGGATACCAAATAAACTCAAGCTCAGCAGTTTGATAAAAATGTAAATCAGATCTGCCTCATTTTCTTCAAACTTTTGTATCTTAGGCGCCTGTTTCCCCCAGAAAACCATATTTCAGCTGTCAAAATTTGTTTATATATATATATATATATATATATATATATATATATATATATCAATTTTTCAAAACACTTTTGCCTTGGTAATTTTTTACCTCAAAAACTTGCATCGAAACTAACCGGGGAGAGCAAGAATGTTGTTCATACATATATTTGCGAGCGGCTTCGAATACGTTTCTTCGTGTGGTCAAAATAGAGCAAGTTTTGGTGCTCAAATTATTTTTCTTAAAAATTATTGCCATTGTTCTGTAGTGTTTTTCAGGTTAAATAATGCATTAAATTTAAGCTGCAAATGCGCTTTACAAAGCCAAAAATAGACAAACGGAGCCAGCTCTTTAACGGCCGTTTGCACCAACTTCGAGATTAGCTTAAGCTTAAGCTGGAGCTAATCTCGAACTCAAGATCGGGTAAGCTTGAGCTTATCTCTAACTCAACCTCGAGGTTGTCTCTTACACCAACTGATTTCTGTTACAGATTAGTCAAGCTGGAGCTAAGTGATAGGGCCAATCAAAAACTAGCAGCATTTTTAACTATTCTACTTTTACTTTACACATTACAATTGCAGTAACTCGCTTAACAATGAGGATTATGATTTCTTCCAAATGTCTGCAGTTGCGACGACGACTGCTACCTCATACAGTTCAATTTTACGAGCACGAAGGCAGTGGTTAGAATTAATGTTTTTGTGATGATAAGAACATTTACAAAACAACACTTAGAAATGACGTTGTCTAATTTCTGCGGAGTTATTGCTAACAGTTGCAGATTCCTGTAACTGGGGGTTCAAATTTGAGAATTCAAATTATATGCGTTGTTCAACCCGGTTATTTTGCTGTAAAACTGGTCAGAAATAACGTCAATCCTACTCTTGACCAGGATTGAAGTTTGGGCGCTTGAGATTAGCTCGAGGTTGAGTTAATCTCAAACTTTTTTTGGTGCAACACTCTTGCAGATAACCTCAAGCTAATCTCGAGCTAAGCTCAAGGTAATCTCAACCTCAAGCTTATATTGGTTGGTGCAAACCGGTGTAAAAGTGCTAAGGCTAATAAAATTTGGATGAAGTGTTCAGAAGTCAAGGAATCACTATATTACTATTAAGTTAGTTATGGTAAATTTATTTCATTAAAACAGAATTCATTAATAATGAGTTAGACAGCAATAATAACTTCAGAATCAGTTAAAATCTTCCACCTGATTACCAGTGGGAGCATTTTCTTTGAATTTTTTGCAGCACTTTTGAACCCTGGCCGATTACTTTGAAGCTAGTAGACTAATAATTAGTTTCTACAACCTGTAAAAATTCTAAATAAACCTTATTTTGTAGCAAATGCTACCAAACTTAAAAATACCGGGTCCAGACCGGGTCAGCGCTCCACAACTCCAAACTTAAAAATACCGGGTCCAGACCGGTCAACTCTGTGACTCATTCTATTTAGTGACCCGAACTGACCCGGTGACCCAGTCCATTTAGTAGCCAGAACTGACCGAACGGCCCGGTTTCATCTCTGTTGTCAGCAGTGTTCTATTTTTTCATTGTCGTGAGATATAGCCAATTATCTTATGTCGCCGTAAAGAATAGCTATTTTTGCAGAATTCAAATTATCCAGTGTTTATTGAGCTATGCCAACCGTAGGATTAAAGCATGTTGTCAATTTGAAAGCCTCACATAAGCCAATTATTGAAGGCATGATAAGTTCTACAATGACTATTCAATAGGATGTGGTGTTTGAAAATGAAGTTTATGCCAAAATGTGATCAAACTTTTCAGCAGGAGCGAAATATTTAATATACAAGCTGGAAGATAGTCATGTCACAGATGAGTTAATACACGAGAAACACTCAGGGGCTCTTTTTATTTGCTCCGATTGCTCGTTTGGCAAAGTTGCTAAACAACCAGAGCACAAAAACACGTGATACTTATTTCTTTCACGTCACGAAACGCCAAACGGTAGATTTTTTGCTGTGTGTTAAACAGTTTCTCAATGATAGAATTGACTTGCGTCGAAGGAGATAGCTGCACTTACTCTTAATGAGTGTTTAACTGTAAAGGATTAGAGTTTATTAAACAACCAGAGCAGATCTATGTCTGCCACAAAAGTCTAAGCATATAGCATTTCATTTTATGATGATTAACACGACGTTTGACGCACCATGATGTAAATTTGCTAGGGGCTGAAGAATGACAGAGTCACCAAAATCGTTGCATACTTCCATTACCATTTAGCATTGGCCCCATACCTGAACGGGAGGTCAAATTTCACTGACCCTTGTGGAAGCAAATTTGGGTACCCCTTGTGAGAGCGCTTTTTCTTAGGGGTACTTTTTAAAGTTATTTTTAAGCGATTTTTGCCATTTTTTAACAAAAAACAGCGATTTTTTAGCTAAAACACGTTTTTTGGACGTTTTTTAGCTAAAAATAGTAATTTTAAGTGAAAAATTCCGGCGAAGCTGGAAAATTTTTAGAAATTTTAGTCGTAAAACCTAATTTTTGGGCAATTTTCTGACTCCTTGTGGCCAATTTTCTTACCCCTTGTGGAAGCAATTTCGCGACCCCTTGTGGGCGACTTCGCCGAGGGGGGAAATACCCCCCTTTCCCCCCCCTTGTCCACCTGTGATTGGCCCCTATTTTGTTGAAAAGTTTAAATTGTGAGATAAAATCACTTTTGTTGCAGTACTTGTCCTGGAAATACGAATATTACTCATTCGTTTTCTGTTGCCAATAGACAGCCAGACAAATTTGAAACTTCATTTATTGCTCTTTTAATGAGCTAAACGGTTGTTGGAAGTAATGAAATAAAACACTCAACATATTTGCGGGGTGCCTCTGCAGTAAAATATCTTGAAATTCACAGTCTTATTTCTCAGCTCTGACATATCGACGCAGGCCTAGCGCAGATGCACTATACACATAAAGCACATATATACTCTAGGCAGAATGATTAATCTTAGTATATACCTTTCGCTAAAAGAAGGTCAATAGGAATTTGAATGAAAATAGGGACTGATGGATACTTCACTGAAAACAAGATACCTAAAACTATTGTTAGAACTTTAGCTGCAATAAAGGTAGTTTCTGTACTGCAAAAAAGCTTAAAACATGTATCTAAGGATAAGAATCTATGTTTAATTGGAGTTTTATGTATAATATTTTCATTTCAAAAGCTTCCATTTTATTTTAAATTTTTTTCCAAAATAGTTTCTGTTTCAATAAGAGAAACTTGACCAATCTGATCTGTCCAATTTTAGTTCCAGTGACTGACTGAAACACCACCAAAAGACGCTAATTCAACAAACAATTTGATTCACCAAACTTTTTAGGGTTGTAGTTAAGTAGTCAGCAAATGAAACACTGAAATAAAACAAACCCCAAGTTACCCCTTTAACAAGCATGATTTTGTGCAAAACGTTCAGATTCCGCTGGAGGGACATTCAATTAATTGTAAACATGCTGCGCAGCTAATTATTTATAAGAAAGCTCTTGCTTGCCCACTGCACAAAATATAAGTGTAAAACATTGTTTGAACATTTTTTATAAAGCTTAAGGAATTCACCATTATATCGAAAATAAAGTTTAAACTATTCAGCATTTGTGTGTATACAGTACATCTTTCTGTAAGTTTTAATAATTCCCGTTTTAATGTTTTATGTCCCTGCAAGTTTCAATAGTCTTGGGGGCAGAAATGTGCAGGAGGGAATGTTTTGGAGGAGTGAACCGGCGGCCAAAAAAACGGAAAATTCCGGATTATGGGGGTGAGGGATCCCTCTGGTGGGGGTGAGCTCCAGGTCAGGGGGATGTCAAAAATAAATTAAATTTGGTATAAAGTGAAAGTCCTAAGTAGCTGAGCAACTTTTGTTATATAACTGCACAATCACGTGCCCTAGCAGCGCTCCCACCTACCCATGGAACCTCCTCCAAAATTGTTACTGTTTTATACTAAAACTAGTATTTTTAGTCCTGTCTAATCACAATAAATATTCAACCATAAAGTAATTTTAAAACAATGCTAGTTGTAAGAAGGGACCAGTTGCATTTAGTCCGGACAGTTAGTAATTTGTATGAACTGTTGTCAGGGCAATTTTTCTCGGAAAAAATCGTAGAAATGTGTCTCGGAATTTTCGAAGAACATGTCCGGACTATTCTGGACAGTTGTCTTGACAAACAGACAAAAATGCGTCTCGGACATGTCTCAGACTAAAAATAATTTGTCTCGGACATGTTTCAAACAAAAAAAGATTAGTCTCAGACATGTCTGAGACTAAATTCGTTTGTCCAAGCTAAATTAGGAGGATTTTGTCCGGACTAAAATTAGAATCGGACATGTCGGAGACAAGCAAAAACCATTGTCTGGACATGTCTGAGACAAGCAAAACCATTGTCTGGACATGTCTGAGACTAATTCCCGTAAGTCTCGACCAAGACTGCATTCCTCGGACAGTTAAACGTGACGGACCCATAAGAAGAAGTTCATTGACAATACTAGTGAGAAAGCTGGTTAAAGCTGACGTGTTGTTACCTGAAAACATAGACGATTTATTTCCTGCGTACACTATGAGTTTATTCATTCAGCTTTCAAGGCAGCATCGAAAAGTTGCAATGACTCAGGACAATCGTTCTTGTCCGTGTACTTTCCTTGTAGTGTATCGCCCGATTGCACCAAATGTTTCTACGTAAAATCTAATTATCTTAAAATCTTATTAGCTAGAAAGATTTTAACATTAAAACACATTTTCCATTGCACCAAAATGGTTTTGCGTAAAATCTTTTTAACTTCTATTTAAAATCTGTTTTACTAAAATCTAACTAAGGGTCACGTGACTAAAACAGCCCATCAGACACTGAGCGGCAGCTTTGAAGTAGTAGCTCTGTCCAATGATAAAATACTAATGTCACGATAGTGTGAAACTGTTTAAAATCTAATTATTCATGTTTTCAAAACTTTATTTCTTTCTCTTTACATTCTTAGTTAGGTTAGCTAAGATTAGCCTTAGCTTGACTGTCAGAAAAGATACGATTTTGCTTATTTGATGGCAACAGATTGTGGCAACCTACTGTCCTTATCAGTAACAATTATGAATGCAGCTTTTTTCAGGATTTCATTTAGTAAGCTATTACATCAACCAAAAAATGTTTCTTTGCAAACTTATACAAGAAAATGAATCTCTCCAAATTTTAAATTTATTAGATTTCTTACTTGTATATAAATACACAAACTAAATTAGTCGCTCAAGAAAAATAATGGAGAAAAATTCCGTGAAAACTCCGAGAAAATTCGTGCAAATTGCTAAATTTTCACGTTAAACAGATAGTAAACATAGTAAGAGGCATGTTAAAAATCTAATTAAGTTTCAATAGGTAATCAGATTTTAAACAGATTTTAAATATATTTAAGTTGGTGCAATGCTGTGTTCACTTAAATATATTTAAGATCTGTTTAAAATCTAATTTAGCTAATTAGATTTTAAACACATTTGGTGCAATCGGGTGTAAGTGTCCGTGTATCGTACATTAGCGATCTTGTCGGATTTCTAAGGCGGTCTTCCGAGGCTTCATTTGGAATTAATATCTGCAACATACGTAGGATAAATATATTCAGTAGACAGCAAGTATAAAGCATCAGATATCTAAAGCTAGTAAAGGACATGAAAGTCAGCAAATGTCTCGAAAGTCTCCAGTTGTCTCGAAACTTTCCAGTTGTCTCGAAAGTTAGTAAATGTCTCGAAAGTTAATGACCTTAGAACTTCAACGAAGTCTCGAAAGTTGGTTCCGATGTCTCGAAAGTGCAAAATGTCTCAAAATATTTCGAGACTTTTCACCATCTTGCTGGAAACTTGAACATGTTTCGAGACATATTTCAATATTTCCGGAAAGTTGAAAATTTGTCTCGAAATATTACGTAACTTTCGAGACAGTTTGCAAATATTTCGAGACATTTTTTGACAAAGGTTCAAACTTTCGAGACATATTTCGAGACAAATCCCAAACTTTCGAGACTTTTTTCCCAACTTTCCGGAAACCTTCTGCACTCGCTGTGGACTTTAACGTGACAGACCCATTGACGTGGGTGTCGGATAAATCACCCGTGAAGACAAGTTCCTGACAAAGGGTGTCGGATAAATCACCCTGCGAAGGCAAGATCCAAAGTCAGTGCACTCCGTCCAGCCCTGGCAGACTGTTTATCCCGAATAAAAAGAAAGTTACTAGTTTCCGTAGAAGCACCTTAGGTTCCGAGACCACTGGATGAAAGCGAAGAGCAGAGAATCCGGGGGATCCACAAGGGAACTCACACCGGTGAGCCAGAAGGAATGAGGCGGAGAATCCGGGTCCAAGGGAACCAAGGAGGACCAGTAAGCAGCAGATGGAGAAGGGGTGGCACGGCAGGCAAGATCCACTGATGGGGCAGCGATGATCAGCAGGCAGGGCCAGGCAGAGAGAGACTGTGATCCAGGAAGGCAAGGCAAGGCAGGGCTTGAGCGCAACCTGAATCAAATGGGTTAAAACCGTTAGGATCTTTCAGAGAAAGATCCTAACACGATATTTCCTGGGTCCAGGAATGATCCCTAAGAAGCTGAGATGGAAAGTTTGAAAGGTGAGTGAAATTGTGTAAAAGTTTGAGAGTGCGTTCTGTGGTTAAAAATGGAGAAGATTTGAGTTGAAAGTAAAGTTTGGGGACTTTTGGGAGAGTTCCCAAAAGTCCAAGCTTCTCAGTGGATTTCCTTTCGGAAATCCACGCGACCCAGGTAATATCTGCATAGATATTACAATTCATCAGAATCATTTACAGGCAATAATAATTCAATTTAATTAACGGGTAATTCTCAGGGGGTATTTTTAAAAAAGGACCTCTGGGTCCTGTAAGAATCTTAGAAGCGATTCCCAGAAAAAAGAGGGAAATCGCCTTTAAAAAACTAGCATATAGAAGAGAAAACAAAGCGGGGAGGAGAGCCTAAGGTGGGATGTGTATTCCTAAACCCCCCTTAAACTACAGAAACCCCAAAAGTTGACGAGGGGCTAGTGTTAATACACTAGCCCCGTTCCGGAGTGGGGGAGAATTTGGGCATAGTAACGCCCTAATGTAGAGAAAACTGGGGGGAGTGAAGGGAGAGGCCAAAAAGCGGTCGTATATACAGTTCGGAAGACGAGGTAAGACTGAAGTGCAAAACAAGTCTACCTGTCAATCACGACAATTTCGGCAATCATTCGTCTGATTGGCCGAAATTGTCCTCCGCGCAAAAAGGCGCGCACTAAATGATTCTGATTGGGTCAGAGTTGTTGCAATCATAAAATAACTTTGAGCGGGCTCTCAAGTGTTTACATTAGAGGGGAAAGGGCAATTAAACTAATCCCTTTCTCCTATTGTAAGACTAATGGAAAAGATTAACACAAACGCACTCAGGCGAGAAATTGACACTACGTCAATTTCTCGCTTAAAGAGAAAAACAAGACATTACACCACTAAAAACCTGGACCAGAGGATCCCCTCAACTAAGGCTTATGACTGCTGATTAGGTAGGTAAAATTAATTAATTAAACTAATAGGTACGCGCCTCTTACAAAACACAATACACAACACAAAATACAAACAACTAGGTAGCTAAGACATGAATTAAAAATTAAAAACTTTTCTTTAAAATTCCATCAGTTCCCCTCTTTTCTTTTGCCTTTGAGTCTCAGCCGAGCTGGACTCAAAGAGCGGAAAGTTTGTACCGTTACAAAAGAATTCACATCTGTTACTCCAAATTGGCAATAAGGGAAGACATAAAAGTCTTCCCTCAAATTACAAAACCCAAAACTTATAAAAGAGAAGAACTTTAAAAAGAATTCCACACTAGCTAAGCAAAAACTAGTTAAGTTCAGTGAAAGGGCAAGCCGAGCTTCCCTTTTGCTTTAAAACCATTAAAAACCAAATTAATTAAACATTAAACTTAATTAACTTAACTTTCATTAATTAATTAGCTAGAATATGGATTAACTTAATTAATCATAAACTTTAATTAAGCTTAAAATGAAGTTTAAACTATTAATGATTGCAATACTTGAGGGACGAGCCGAGCTCTCCCGATTAGGTCGGAAAATCGAGTCTACTGCAAGATCGGACTACCGAAGCACCAATTATTTTGTGCTTATTTTAAAGAGGAAGACCTGCTGAGTTTGTTTATAAAAGTTTTAACCCAATTATTGATGTTAATTAACGTGAAACTTTTAACTAAAAGCACTATGACCACCCAAGTCTGGAGGCCAACTTAAACTTCAGTATGTGGCTTGTAAATCAGCTTATAGAATAAAATCGAACCACAGAAAGGATAAATATTTTTGGATATTCTGAAAGAGCAAAGCTTGCTGGTTTTAAAGATATAAAAATTATACTAATTAGTGATGTTAATTAACGAGTAATTAAGCAAAAACCATCGCAAGAACAGGTCTTAATCTATTCAGATAGAATAAACTTTGATTGCATTTCGACGTACAGTGAGCGAACACTGGCCCTTTACCCTGACCATGTTAGGTTGTTTTGGCCGTAATAGCAGAATCCCTTTAATTAACTTAAATTAATGAGTAGACCGTGCTCTGCACTAATCATTGACAGTCGTTCTACACCTGCCAATCCGCCTGGGGAGCGGCGGCCTCTACTTAGATGTCCCGCAACAGCATAATTAGTAAAAGTTAACTGCCAGCTTGAAACAACCCAACTTGAGCTTGGAACTTCATTATTGTTAATTTTCCCAATTAATTCATGTCTTAACTATGGCAATAATTAAAGATACAAGTACAATGGCAATCAAACACATTCATTCCACAAGTTCCATTACGCTTTCCAGCAGAATCCAAGATCGAAACTTCATAAGTGACCAAAAACTATTCATCACATATTTAGCCTTTTTAGCTTATTTTGGAAGCCGCTTATCACTCGGATAGATTGTTCAAAGACGTCGTTTTCTGGTCATGTCGTGTCCTAAATGCGTTCATTGGTTGGCACGCCGGCCGATTTGGATTGAAATACAAATATGACCTTTTATTGAACAAATCCACATGACAAAATATTCATTGTTATTACAGCCTACCCGAGTTTTAAGCGGTTGGTTTTCTGCTTGGGGAATGAAATGAATAACCCCGGAAAACTTGTACTGCTTGAATTTTGGAAGTTCGCGAAAAGACATATTACAGACGACACATAGTTTATACTGCGAAACTGTAAACATTCATCACCATCAGTCATTCAGCAAGAGTACATTTCATATGGCATACAAAATTATTCTATACACGAAACTGGGTTTTATACAAACTGACAAGGGTACGAGGGCTGGGGGCTATACCGATTAAACTGGTCGTCCAACGGGTCGTAGTTGAAACTGGTGGTAGAGTTCGAGGAGAAGGAATCCTCGTACTCGGTTCCGAGGGTAGATCGACCGATTATTCATCTGAAACCAAGGATTCGAAAGTTACACACGCATAACAGTGCTTCGGCGCTGTCAAGTGCGCCCAAGCCCCTCGACGGTACTCAGCGTCCAAGGGTGCCTCGGGCGTTCCTTCGGGTGTGATTTCAGAAACCAAACCGGTGAATCGTGATCATTCGTACATATAAAGTTGCTAACCCCAAAGTTTGAAAAGTTGAAATTTATTGAAAATATTTAATACTGAATTCGCAAATTGAAAGTTCTAATTAACAGAATTTGGCATTGAGCAAGAATTTGAACTCTTTCACAATAGATGAACAACTACTCAAGGCTCCATGGTGAGCAGAGTTGAACAACCAAAAGATTGAAAGAAACGAAGAACTTGAAAACATGACGAAATTGCGTGAACCTTGAACTAGCTTATAAAATCGCTTAAACCATGAACTAGGTTTCAACTTTAAATTAGGATAGCGAGAAAAGGAACCACAGACTTGACTTAAACTTTTCCAAAATTGCATCTAGAAACCTATAACTAATCATGGCCAATTAGATTTGCTACGCAACGAACCACAGACTTAGCATATATTAACTTGAATTAGACACTTAAGTCTCCGAAGTACAAATTGCAGACCAAACTTAAGTAAAACTAGATGCAGATCGAGCCTAACTACTGAAAGACCTATTACGAAAGCGAAACTGTACACAGATGCGATTTATTGAATTACTCAGAAATTGTCGTACCCTGTCAGTACACACATACAATTATCACTGTCAGTCCAGTCCACTGGACACTATAAGTAGATACCGTTACTAAGTAAAAACAGTCGAAAATAGCTCTATACAATTAGTGAAATGTCGAAAATATAACAATTGATTGTACCTTTTCAGGCCAGAAACATGATACTACGATGCTGACGAAACATGAAGAAATACACAAGAACAGATGGATTTTTTGTATTTTTGTATTATTTGACTTTTTGTATTTTTAGTAAATTATGTAGTTTTTTTGTATTTTATTATAGCGAGACAAAAACAGAATTTGACCCATAGACTGCTGGTTGCTGAATTCACAAAATGAGTATTATTAAGGAAAGAACTAGTAAAAGTCTGAGAATGATTAAAAATCAGAGTCTTATAGTTCAATAGGGATTGCTTCTTCTCTGCTGACGACGCTGACGACGGTTCAAACGAGTGAATCCGCCGCGAGAGTGAGAACAGTTACAGCCAGGGCAATGAGGAGGTGGACGAGGAGGGCTGTCGTTGATCATCCTAACGGGCTGACGATCCCGTGGCAAAACGTAGACAGCGTGATTCTGAGAGGGACGTTTGGCCCGGTATTCCTGGAAGGAATACTCATTGGGCCCCAGAAGGGTATTCCTCCAATCATCCAATTGGGCAGTGGAGATGTCTCCTTGGGTGTAGGCTCCGATCCGGCGTGGATAGAACCGAATTCCTTCCCTGGTGATGGTGTAGGCGGTCCATTCCAAAGCCGCCCGAGGGGGGACTTCCAGAAGGAATCGTCGAGGATCCCCAGGCACCGTGACCTGGAGCCATGGAGGGCAGGCCAAGATTGAAGATAGATTTCGGTCCGGATTCAGCAAAGGCACATGATGACCCAAAAGCCGATCAAATCGAATCATTTCAATCTTGATGCTGTTATTGCATCCGGCAGGAAAGGTAGCAGCAGTGAACTCCGGAAACAGAAGGATGTGTTGAACCATTGGAGATCTGATTCCAAGCGCCACACGTAGACAGGTAGATGGAGTCGGATTTTCCACCTTGATGATGTGAACTGGCCATTGGGTGTATTCCCAAGGAACACACTCCACCAATCGGTCACACAAAGGCCCACCAATGATCACCGTTTGAGAATCTGCAGTCGGAGTACAGTTCGAGAGTCCAAAGAACGCCCGGTACCATTCCAACAACTGTCCCAGAATGTTCAAAGGTTCCTCGGCCGTGAGGTGAAGATCCATGAGGGCACGTCGAAGCTTCGGGTGACGAGCTCTGACATCCCGCAAATCCTTTCCAAATCCCCAGAATTTATCTGTGGTGGCTTCGATCAACTGAGTGTCCTTCGTTCCCATCAGCTGCTCTTGAAAATAGGGCAACTGATACTTAGCATAAAGTATAGCTGCCATGATGAAGAATTTTAAGAGCCGGACGTCTTGAGGATTGGGCAGGAGACCAGATGGATCCAGCTTCTTACTTTCGGCCTTGACTTCACGAGGGTCCATGATGTCCAGATCCCACATGGTTTTGGCCAAGGCAAATTGTCCATACATTTCAGCTTGAACCGCTTGATACGCAGTTTCAGCTGTCCAGACTCGCCGATCCAAATAGACGAACAATCGGGGTTCCTGGCTGGTGTGAGGGACCTTAGCAAAGTTACTGAGGGCGCCAGCGGCCGAAAATGACTTAAAGTAAGTCTGACGCCGCGAATTGTCTATCTTGTACGGGAGTCTGAGGAAGGGGATCTGACGGAGGGCCGCAGGTGCCTGATCCATAGTGAGATTACCTAAAGCAACGGAGAACATTAGAACAAGGAATTGGCATTTTGAATAATCACAACTGCTTATCGAAGCGTGTGCGTCTGCGTTCGCTCGGCGCTCGCAGGAATAAAACCTTTTGCAGGTCACCAATTCCCAAGTTCTCCGTCACTTGCCTAAATTGATCAGACAGCGCTGCGTAAGCCTAGGGGTAACGGTAAAAATGAAGATGTAGATGAAGAAGAAGCCTAA
This sequence comes from Trissonchulus latispiculum, assembly GCA_030248195.1. Lineage (NCBI taxonomy): Eukaryota > Metazoa > Nematoda > Enoplea > Enoplida > Ironidae > Trissonchulus > Trissonchulus latispiculum. Next base: position 19,611 of record JASAND010031067.1, read on the forward strand.
TAGGGAAAGTCTGCGGATCTTGGCACAGCCGAATCAAAACAAATATCCTATACAAGAGACGAACTTAATGAGCTAACTTCTATACAATTGATGAAACTAATTAAGCTATACAAGTGGCCAGATGAACGGACAAAAACATAGATCAGAAGATAGCAAAGCTCGCAAGATGGGTCACTGAGAATTAGTAAACACTGATAACCGTAAGATTTCCTTAATTATTTTGTTGTTTTTGGAGGCCCTTCACTGGGCGTAAAGTAACTTTTCCACACGTGCTTTCTAACTAAACCATAATCACCAAAACTTTACAGAATTTTCACAAAATATTAGTTAAACTCAAAAGCCTGCTTTTAGCATAACAACAGCAAATGAACCAAAAATAAAACAACCGCCAAACGAATCCAACGAAACATCACTAAATCATAGCGAAAACCAACTCAAAAATAGCTGGGCGGGGTCCCGCAGGATTGCCCTGTCTTACCCAGAACTGCAAAAAAAAAAAAAACAAAAAAACCCTTAAAAATTAAAAATTGAACCACAGAACCATAGATGTTAAAAGCACCCTTTTTACTAGCTTAACCAAAGTAAGTAAAAAATGAACAAAACAAACAGAAGCTACGTGTGGAAGCACCAGAAAATTGGAAAATTAGTGTAAAAGTGACCCATCATGGCGAAAATTGGTTAGTCCCTGAGATTACTACAGTAAAAGAGCATGACAAAGATAAAAGTGACAATGAAAAGAGAGAGGGAAGTGAAGATTATACAAGGAAGAACTATTTACAAAGGATTCTCTTGCCTTTCTGTGGTAAAAGTTGGGGATCTTCCATTGGTTAATTTTAGTTGTAAGTTGCAAAACACCGTTAGGTTAGAGTTAAGAGTAAAATTAAGTTATGTTTTAGAGAATTTTGTGAATTTTAGGGGAGGAATAGTTTAGAGTGTGGGACTGTATTTTTAGAGTGGGGGAAGGAGGAAAGGTAATGATTTTAATGATTTTAGTAATTAATATTAATTTTTGGATAAGGGGTAGCATTTTTGAAGAATAAAATGGGCTTTTAGGGGTGATCAGGCCCCAAAAGTTGAAAGAGACTTTTGATGAATAAAGGAATTAAGGGTATTTGTAAACACCTGATTGCCTGTGACAAGGCCAATTCGTACAATTAACGAAAGTAACAAAAGTAGAGACTGTCACCAATCTCCTGGACAACAAGGGGGACTGTTAAACGTAAATAGCGGGCTGTAATAAAACAAGGGTTCGTAGATACCTATATAGGTTTTTGACTAATAAAGTTCGTAAACTTAGGACGAAACAGCTTAGTTGCAACTTGTTAGTTGCTCAGAATTAGATAAAAACATTGTACTTAAGTTGTTTGAACTTCAAGAACAAGAATCGCACAATTGAATTAGAATTAACTATAACTGTAAATCCAACCACAGAAGACCCCAAACTTTTGATACATATGAGTTACACAATATTGACAAAAACACAAGAGAACCCTTTTGTATCTCTACCTAATCTGTACAATTAATGTCAGTCCAAGATCCAACTAGTGTTTGCTCTTGCGCCGGCTTCGAGTGACCGGACGCACGGCAGCAGCGTACGAGTGTATAACCTCCGGGTGCGTTTGATGGAATGGTTTCGTGGCACCCCGGGCTACATCCAATACATACATATAGTGGTTTCTGTCCACATGCCAAATATAAATCGTACGCTGGTCATGATCTGGTTCAATTCCGAGAAATGTAGGTCGAAACTCTTGCCAAACCCAATAGTTATCCTCCCTTGGGTTGGTATACGTGGAAATAATGGTGTTCAGAGCAGCAGCAGCGATATGTATCTCAAGCTCAGTGGCATATGTCCCATCTTTGGTGATGGTCTCGATATCATAGGGCTTGTCAGACCCATGATAATCATCAATCTTCTGACGAATTCTGGGATCGCTTTCTACATACCTAGCCAAAAACTCTCTGACCTTATTATAGTCATGTTCGGTGTTAAATAAAACGTGGGCAATTACCCGGTAGAAGCAGTTTCCGTCACCTACCACATCTTGTACAACAGTAGGATAAGTTAGCGTGTTTTCTGTGCCCCAATCAGCCAGGTGCTGATGATGCCCAATGTAAGGGTCATCCCATCTCTGGGATTGCACAATTAACCACTCATTATCCACTGGTACCCACATACGTTTGACTACTGCTTCTGCCATGAATTCAATGTCTTCGTCGACGTGCGCGTCGGGAATCTCATCGACCAGCGCATCCGGGAACTCGTCGACGGCCCTGTACAAATCCGGAGTCCGTGCCCTGGGAACCTCCTCAGGCTCCTCTAAGTCAGAGTCTGAGTGATCCAGATCCAGCTGTACGTTTGGATCAGCCTCGAGTCCCCCAACTAAGTAATCATTCGGTACAGTAGGTAATACATGAGGAGTTCTAGCTGGCTTTAATCGCCGGAAATTAACTGCATGAACTCTCGCCCTTCGGTCATTCGCTAGTCGAACATGTGCCACAGGTGGCCTAACGGAAACTATTCTATATGGGCCCGTATAGGGCGCTATCAACTTATGACTTATCCTATCCTTAGCCCTCTGTGGCGTCTGAACCATAACTAGATCACCTTCCAAAAATGCTAGTTGCCGAATTCCCCTATTATAATTTCTTTCCTGGGCTGTTTGGGCAGCCTGTATGTGATCTCTGGCCAGTCTCCAGGCCTTTCGAAGACCCTCGGAAACCTGAACGACATAGTCTGGAACCCTATGATAACTACCTGGTTGAACAAGCTTATAGCTGTTAGGCAAGGTGGGATCCCATCCATGAGACAGATAGAATGGCGTGTCGCCCGTGGAGGCATGTACACTCGTGTTGTACGCAAAGGTACAATACGGAACCATTCGATCCCAGTCAATATGCTCTTCTACAGCAGTGGCCAACATATGTTTCAATGTCCTATGCCAGCGCTCAACCTGGCCATTACTAGAAGGGTTGTACTTAGTCGTCTCCACCTTCTTAACATCTGCCAATTGACAAATTGCTTTGTTCAAAGCAGAAACGAACTGTGGACCCTGATCACTCACTAGCTTCCGTGGAGCCCCAAATTTTAACAAAACATGTTCCACAAATGTGAAAGCCGTAACTAAAGCAGAAGCGACTCGAACTGGAACTGAAATAACATACTTGGAAAATGCATCTATGAACGTAATAATATACCTATGACCATGAACCGAAGGACGACGAAGATCCATAATATCAACATGTACTCGATCGAAAGGCTCCGTAGGCGGAATCGTATGCAAATGAGTGTTCTTCTTCCTCTGTGGCTTCTTGTGGGCCATGCAAAGTCGACAAGAAGCGACCCAATCTCGAACTGTTGCGTAACATTGAGGCCACCAATAATTATTGAGAACCCTAGCGTGCGTACGAGCAACACCTAAATGACCTGCTAATGGGCTATCATGAGCCGCTAAAAGTACATGACTTCGCAATTGAAGAGGAACTGCTAATTGCCTTCTAGTTTCATCTCGAGCCTTATACAACCTATACAAAATATCATCCTCAAGAAAGAAATCCTGTGCCGTAGCCACTACCTTAACTGCACGTGTAAAATTCGGAGGAAGAATATCGTTTTCCAGATAATCTCTAATAGACGAGAAGAAAGGATCAGCTCTTTGCTGTTCAACAAGATGCTCCCAAATGGTGTTAGTCAAAAACAAAGGCTCTTCTATAGGCAAATCCGAAGTTGGATCCTGCGGTACTTCGGCCGGTTTATTCTGATCCTCTGCTGCCTCTGCTGAAGGTTTCCAGAGAGACGAACCCCAACTACCTGTGGAAACAGTGGCAGCTACCGAAGCATCATCCTGATCCGCGGGATCCCTAATTTCTGCCTCTACATGGGGCACACCCTTTAATACATCTAGCTCCTGCTCTTTCAAATCCAAGTCTAAAAGTTCACCTTCTGCTGGCACATCAACAGCTAACATAGACCCTGGTCCTGGTGCCATTACACTTTCGGCGGCCGCTTCTGCCTCCGCCTGGTTAATCTCATGCAAATTAACCTCGTGCATTTGCGCAACAACCTCATCTAAACTATGCTGTGCCTGTTGAGCTTGTCGAGCTTTTCGTGCCGACCGACGAACTGCATAAACCTGAGGAACTGAGTACGAAGCTTTCAACAGAACCATGTTTACAACACCTACAAGCTGATCTGCGATCTCAGGGGTCACGGGAGGCGTGACAACCCGAGCGTTCAGAGCTGAAACGGGCTTCGGCCCAGCGATGTCCTTGAAGTACGGATTCCTAGACAGTCCATCTGCATTGCGATTGGCTTTCCCTGGCCTATGCTTAATGTCAAATGTGTACTCACTGAGTTCCACTCGCCACCTAGCTAGCCTAGAATTCTCTGGCGGTGCAGACATCAACCAACGCAAAGCTGAATGGTCAGTAACTACCAAAAATGGAGGTCCTCCGTACAAAAAGTGACGAAAATGCTGAATCCCGAATTTAATTGCCAAACACTCCTTATCATGGGTCGAATAGTTTTTCTCATGCTTTTTCAGCGACCTCGCAGCATAAGCGACCGGATGTTCACGGCCATCTTCCTGCGTCTGAGACAGAACTACTCCTAAACCCAGATCCGAAGCGTCCGTGTGCAAAACAAACGGTTCATTGATATCTGGATGAGCTAAAACTGGAGCCGACTTAAGAGCATCTTTCAAAGCCTGGAAGGCTTTCTGACAATCTGTGGTCCATTTAAACTTAATATCCTTTCTTTTCAACTGGTACAATGGATTAGCTAGCGAAGCAAAACCCTTAATGAACTTAGCGTAATAGGCACACATTCCTAGGAAACTTTCTACTTCTTTGACAGTCTTCGGAACTGCGAACTCATCAATGGCCTTGACTCTGTCAGCCAACGGCTCAACTCCACGCGGTGAAATAATGTGGCCTAAATACTTTACTTCCTTTTGCAGGAAGCTACATTTATCTGTGTTCAATTTCAGGTCAGCCGCCTGCAACCTATCAAAAATTTCCTGCATTATCTCGAGATGTTCCTCAAATGTCTTGGAAAAGATCAGGATATCATCGATATAGATGATGCACTTTTTCCACTGTAGGTCCCCGAGAACACGCTCCATACAGCGCTGGAAATTACCCGGCGCCGACTTTAATCCGAATGGAAGAACGTTATACTCAAATTGACCATGGAAAGTGTTGAACGCGGCTTTCGCTCGCGACTCCTCATCTAACTCGATCTGGTTGAAACCCTTATTCAAATCCAAGGTACTGAAGAAATTAGCTCCTTTGAGAGCTGCTAACACATCATCTATTCTAGGCAACGGATAAATATCTGGCTGCGAAATCTTATTTACTCGACGAAAATCCACACATAGGCGCCATTTTCCATTTGGCTTCGGCACATACAACATGGGAGAAGCCCAGGGGCTCTGAGACGGACGGATGAATCCATTCTTGAGCATATCCTTCAATTCTTCAAGAAGAACTTCCCTGAGATGAACTGGCAACCTATACGGAGGTGAGTAAATCGGTGCATGAGCACCCGTGTTGATCGTAGCCTTAAATACCGAACACTTGCCTACGTCAAAAGGATGATGCGAAAAGGCCATCTCATTCTTGCCCAAGATTCTGACGAACTGATCTACTTGCTTTGGCGTAAGTTCTGCCGTTGGTTTCGGCATTTCCTTAAACACTTCTGGCAACTGGTCCAAAGTAGACAAAGGTTCTACCGCCTTGGGCAATTTAGATCTCTGTTCCAAATATCCTGGGGACGATAACGCATGATTAAGCCTTAGAACCCTATCATCTGCAGACCTCACATAAAAGCAACTGTAACTGTGCTTGTTACTTTCTTGCAATTCACCTGCTGGAACGTCTGGCCTACAAGTACCTAGCGATTCTTTGGCATACAATTTCACTGATTGATTGGAATAATTCTCGACGCAAACTAAAATTATCTTATCATCCAACCTAACTCTAGCCGGCATACAAGCAATCGGCTTCTCTGGATTCTCCGCAGGTTCAAACTTAGTTGGGTGAGGTTCAAAATCACCCTCAACTTTCAAAACGACATCTGGAGGTATTTCTACCATTGCGTTAACAATCGCCCTGGAACACGGTGGTAACACGAAATCCTCAATCATGGAAACCCTATACAAGCTATCCAATGGATGCTGAGGCGTAGAAATTGGAACCACGAACTTTCCTGGCGGTGTCATCGAATTTATGCGAATTTCATTATTGTGAACATCCAATTCAAACGAAGCATCAAACCTGGAGAGAAAATCTGTGCCCAGGAGGATATCCTGCGGCGAAGTCGGACTAACATAAAATGTATGCGGAACTGGTGGGTGACTTGGACACCCTGCAAACGTTACCATAGTCTGAATCTTATGTGTAATTGGGATCCTATGTCCTGTGGCTGAAACGCTCCATTCCTTTTCCTCCAGCCTGGTGACCGGCAGCTTATTCTCAATGACTACATGCTCAGCAATTAATGTAACGTTAGCACCTGTATCTAAAATCGCTGGAACAACTGAATCGAATAATTTCAAATCTATTAACAGAGGAGACGAGGTATGCAAGAAATAAACCCTAGGATCGCAAACTGACTTCCTCTTAAGGCTGGGCAATGGCACCTCAGCAACTGGAAAGGGAACGTCAATATTCACTTCCTCTTGCACCACAATCCTATTCCTATTCTGAGGAGACAAAGAACTATCATTGCTGCGCTGACGAGATGAACTACACCTATCAGAATCTGAGTCTACGACCTCTACCCTGCGCGGGGAGCGTCTGAGAGTAACCATTTCCCTGTTTGAACCTGATTCAGCCGAGGCCGCCTCACCTGAGGGGCCAGCCCTATTACAGCTTCCATACCGCAGTGCCCTTCCTCGGGGAGGAGGTCCTCGGTTGTTATCATTGTCATCATCTCCTGCGTCATCGTCACTAAAATGATCTGCGAATCTGGCTCTTCTCTGGGGTGAACGAGGATTAACGGGCTCTGTGGCCCCAAAATGACTATATAACCACTGTGCAAATATCTGACAACAATCCTGATACCAAGTAAAAAACTCGTCCCTAAGTGGAGCCAAACAAGGAGAAAACCATATAATTATACCCATCAGGACGATGACGACAATACAAGCTATAAGCAGAGCTCTTTTCATGTGCAAGTTCAATTCTGGAAGTAACAAACCCTCTTTCTCATGATACTTAGCAATGAGGCTCTTTGCCATGTTATTCTCATATTCAGCGCGAGCCAAATCCGTATATCGGAGAGGAATAACATCTAACTTGGGTGCCTCATAGGGTTTCATTCCTGACTTAATTTCGATGGAATGCTGAACGGTCTCAATCGCACTAGTTAATACTAGATTTCCAACAATTATATGGTTGTACCGGCCGTGTTCTAACCAGACCACGCCATTCTCCGGAACTTCTCTGGTGGAGCTCGCGGTTTCACTGGATGAAAAGGGCTACCATAATCCATGGTCCCATTCTGCTGTCCCAGTCCCTTATACATTGTCGGAAGAACAACCTTAAAATTCTCCTGATACGGCGCTGTTTCGTACAGTTCCCTCTGGCGCTTTTGTGTCTCCAACTCTGCTCTGTCCACAAAACCACCTACTTGCTCCTGAAGCCTTTCGTATTCTAACCTGCTCTTTCCTCCTGGTCCTTAACGAAACTACCTGGATCTTTCTTACCTACTGGCATGCGATAATACGGAGGCTGTAAATACTGTTCCGGGCCTAAATCATGCTAAATCCTAAATCTGCTGTTCTAACCTGGGAACTTCCGAAACTACTTGAGCCTCTGTTGCAGGACGAGTAACAGTACCACTTAAAGGCATTTCAACCCAAGCTGACCGGGTGAACGCCTGAGGTCGATCATTAGCCCGAACATCTGCAAACCTGGAACCGTAGGGCGCGTTCACAGCACCAACCGCCTTTTGCGGGGGATTATACGCCGGTGGAGTCGGCAGGGCCAATGGCTGCCTCGGTGCAGGCAGAGCGGATGCTGCCTGATAGCTACCGTAACCCTGATTCGACTGATTATTACCCTGGTTCGCCTGATAATTTCGTGCACTATCAACCTGGTTCCACTGTGTACCCGGACGCCTAAAGTTCCCTTGATTGCCATTCCAACCACCGTTTCTCGGGTTCTGCGGTCCCCTACTACTATAGCTAATAGCAGGCCTGTACGAACCACCACCTGGTTGTCGACACTGAAACTCGGAATGCCCATAGCGACCACAGTTGAAACAAGTGTATTCCGGCGGAAAAGCCCTCTGTGGAACGTTCCTGTTATTGCCATTGCCTCTATCTCTATCATTTCGCCTTGGACCGTTTCCTGACTTCAATTCCTTAACCTCTGACACTAAAGCAGTAGTGCACTGAACAAGAGAACTAACAGTCGAAGCTAAAGCTGAAGATGTGGCATTCTGCCCCACGACATTATCCTCTGGATTCAATTCAAGAAAAGCAGGCGTACCCTCGCCAGGATAGACACCCTCAGCTTCCCTAGCCTTAGTTAAAGCCTGATTGTAATCCTGAGTGTTCATGGGAACATGAGGTTTCAGTTCTCTCCGTAACCCCAACAAGAATAACCTAAGCTTCATAGCCACGACTAAAGGCGAATCTGCTTCCTTCACCCAGGCTACCCTAGCATACTTAGCAGCCTGAGCGAAAAATCAGAAACTGTCTCTGTCGGGCCCTGCTGGATGGAAAACATCTTAGCGGTCGCGTGCATACTGGTCAAAGGAGGAATCATGACACTACGAAGAACTGCCTTTGTTGCTTCCCAATCGTCCTTCCTTGTGGCACCCGTTGGAAGCGCTGCAAAAATATCGGCTGCCCTACCTCTCAAAGATGAACTAATGCACAAAACCTTCTCCTCATCTGTCATCTTTAAACACTGCGCATGCCTAGCGTAATTAAGCAAATGGTCGTCGAAATTTTCTGTCATCTTACCTGAATAAATGGGCATATGGGAGATGGCGTTTCCCATAGCCTGCGCCTGAATCGTGTCCGTAAATCTATCCATGGTTTCCTGGAACTTACTTGCCATCTGATTGCTCTGCTGCGCTACTGTCATGGAAGCCTGAGCTATTAACCCTATCTGCTGACTAAGATCTAACTCCTGAATCGGCGGTGCACTCGGCTCAACTGGAATAGATGCACGATGGCCTGCCTGCTGTCCATCGTCACCCACATCACCGCCTTCATAATCATCATCATCCTTAAAAATCATCCTGACTAGAATAACCCTCTGCCACTGCCTGCTGCTGCTGCTGCCGTTGCCCTCTACTAGGGCGTACCTGCTGCTGAACTGAACTTGCCATCATATCTACCCTATCAATTCTTTGCTGCAAATTGCCTAGAGTAGAAAATAGGGAGTTACTAAGCTTAACTAGATCCACAACTGAAGACAGACACTATAAAAATGTATGAAACAAAAAATAGGAAACTGGGAAGCAGTGATCCTAAAATGACTTAGATTGAGCTACAGTAAGACTAAATTAAGTAGCTAATGGTACGAGCCAAATAATAAACTACGAATTTTAACAAACAAACAAACACTTAGTCAAATCAACCAAACACAACACAGATTAAAAAGGAAGAGACAAAAAATACGAGGAAAAACTGAGGAAGTAAAAGTTGTACCTAACGACACTAACAAAAATTGGATCCTAACAGTAAAACTAGAACCTCTTCTTACTTATACAATAAGATCTGATTCACCTGAATTACCGTAATGAATACTTGTCCTCACCGGGGGCTCCAAAAATTCTACACGCTGTAGTGAGTGCTACGGGTCAGAGTAAAGGAGTAAACTTTGTCATAATTTGGGCTCCAAAAGCTTGCACTGGTAAGCACTGGTTTTAGACTGAAAGTTGAAAAGGCTGAGAGAGTATCGGGGTCGGTGGCACCCTGTTCTCAGCAACACACACACACTGATTTCAAAGCACTAAGCACTAACAGCAGTAGCGAACAGACGAGACGACTCGGTCGACTCTTAGATCCTTCGGACTCAGCAGCATGGTTTAGGTCTACCCAATCCGGGATTTGTCCGCGTTAGGTCGTGAGTTCGATTCCTTTAGGCTCCGTTTCCGTTCAAGGCCAATACACGTTTAGTGAACAACTGTCGTGTTCCACAGATGCCCACAGATCAGTACCTTCTGGAATCAGACAGAAGACCAGCACCTCTTGCTCAGTACAACTATCGCACTTCCAGGGGAAATATTTGGGCACAAAGTTCTCAGTGCCTGGAATTGCCTTGGTAAGCTCCCTCAACAATCTGGTCTACGTTCCAAGGACGCAGACAGCCGCAAACTACTATAGGATGAACTAAACCAAGGGTCTCTTCGCTCAAGTCCTGGAATGCCTCTAGCTCAAAACTAACTGTCAACTCTGTACCACAATGCTCGCACTCTAACTTGCAGTGAGATAGGCACAAACTCTGCCAGCGTGATATAAGCCAAGTCCTAACTAACGTCCTAAGTAAGACCGAACTGATCCCTAGCTAAATCCTAAGATCCTAGCAGAATGGACCACAGAACCTATAAATTTTAGGATTTAATTTACAACAATTACGTGCAGACGAGAAGAGGATAAGATGATACAGACTGTAGTTAAAAGGATTAATTAGATACAAACAATCTGGGTCAGCTATTCAATCATCACGAGATACGGCGATTACAAGCACCAAAATACAATTAATACTGACACAATGAATTACAGACATATTACGGAACTCAACACACACGCAGAGAACACAGCTGACCACAATAACCCTAAGGCTCGTACCCAATCAATGAACCTAATGATTTTTAGTTAGACCTAGCAGAAAGCCTAGACCTAACCAGCAGTCTGATTTTCACAAGTTATCCCAAGAACTTTGCTTGACAAGTTTGCCCTACAAACTTTATGTTGGAACCTGAAACCTACAATATTTCGAATGAATTAATTATAGATCGCGAGTCTAGTACAGCTTCCAACAAGATGATCACTATATTCTTTTCCTAACTACAAGGTATCGAGGGGGTCCGCCTATATGCTTGAGGTGTCCTATGTGCTTTTATTTTAACTGAAACAATCAATATTGCGCGGATTTCCACCCTTTCCCGGGCACTAGATATTAGTCCTGACTACCCGCTCGGCAGATAACCAGAAGCTAATATCCTACTTCCTGCCTAAGGAAGCGGCCAGAGGTCAATTCGCACGTTTTTAGAAGTTTACTAGGATTCTGGATCTCCCCTACAGTTCAGTTAATGAAGATAATTTTTAGCAAGAACAATGAAAATAGCACGAGAAACAAAGATTGAAACAGTACATGATATTTAAAAGTTCAAAGAGTTTTAGATCTGTCTTCTGAATCAAGTTTATAGGTCCCCAACTCCAAACCGCAACCGAAAGTTTGAAGCCTTGCAACAGGCGCTCAAGCCGATAGGCGGCGGAAAGTTCGCTAAGGACAGCTGTAGATGGCAGATATGTCGTCTGGTCAAGGGAGCAAGCCTCAACCAGGGGGGATCGGCAGTGCACTGAGAAGCTGAGCTGTACTGTTGACGTGGGTGTCGGATAAATCACCCGTGAAGACAAGTTCCTGACAAAGGGTGTCGGATAAATCACCCTGCGAAGGCAACATCCAAAGTCAGTGCACTCCGTCCAGCCCTGGCAGACTGTTTATCCCAATAAAAGAAAGAAGGTTACGAGTTTTGTTAGAAGCACCTTAGGTTCCTAGACCACTGGATGAAGGAGAAGAGCAGAGAATCCGGGGGATCCACGAGGGAACTCACACCGGTGAGGCAGAGATAAGCAGACTGAAGATCCGGGTCCAAGGGAACCAGAGGAGGGCTGATAAGCAGCAGATGGAGAGGGCGGCACGGCAGGCGAGATCCACTGATTGAGCAGCACTGATCAGCAGGCAGGGCCAGGCAGAGAGAGACTGTGATCCAGGAAGGCAAGGCAAGGCAGGGCTTGAGCGCAACCTGAATCAAATGGGTTAAAACCGTTAGGATCTTTCAGAGAAAGATCCTAACACGATATTCCTGGGTCCAGGAATGATCCCTAAGAAGCTGGATTGGAAAGTTTGAAAGGTGAGTAACATTGTGTAAAAATTTGAGAGTGCGTTCTGTGGTTAAAAATTGAGAAAATTTTAGTTAAAAGTAAAGTTTGTGGATTTTTGGGAGAGTTCCCAAAAGTCCAAGCTTCTCAGTGGATTTCCTTTCGGAAATCCACGCGACCCAGGTAATATCTGCATAGATATTACAAATCATCAGAATCATTTATAACAGTGAATAAAATAGTTTAACTTAAAGGAAAATTCTCAGGGGTATTTTTTAAAAAAGGACCTCTGGGTCCTGTAAGAATCTCAGAGGCGATTCCCAGAATCGAGGGAAATCGCCTTTAAAAAACTAGATAATTGAAAGAGAAAAGAAAGGGTGGAAGACCTATGGTGGGATGTAGACCTAAACCCCCCTTCAAGTCTAAAAACCCCAAAAGTTGACGAGGGGCTAGTGTTAATACACTAGCCCCGTTCCAGAGTGGGGGAGAATTTGGGCATAGTAACGCCCTGAGATAAAGAAAACAGGGGGGAGTGAAGGGAGAGGCCAAAAAGCGGCCGTACGGTTCGGAAGACGAGGTAAGACTGAAGTGCAAAACAAGTCTACCTGTCAATCACGACAATTTCGGCAATCATTCGGCAAAAAGGCGCGCACTAAATGATTCTGATTGGGTCAACTTAGTTGTAATCATAACGTGATTTTTGGCGGGCTCTGAAGTGTTTACACAAGCGGGGAAAGGGCAATTAAACTAATCCCTTCCCCCTATTGTAAAATTAAGAGAAAGATAAAATTAGGAATAACACTAATACAAACGCACTCGGGCGAGAAATTGACACTACGCCAATTTCTCGCCAAAAGAGAAAAACAAGACCTTACACTCTAAAACCTGGACCAGAGGGTCCCCTAAATTAACATTTAGTAGACTGCTGATTAGGTATGTAAAATAACTAATTAAAACTAATAGATACGAGCCTTTCACAGAATACAAAATACACAATACAAAACACAACAATTAAGTAACTAAGACATGAATTAAAAATTAAAAACTTTTCATTCAGTTCCCCTCTTTTCTTTTGCCTTTGAGTCTCAGCCGAGCTGGACTCAAAGAGCGGAAAGTTTGTACCGTTACAAAAGAACTCACATCTGTTGTATAAAATTGGCAATAAGGGAAGGGTGTCCGTTCAAAACGCCTAAAGTCAAAACGTCTAACGTTCATAACGTCTACCGACGAAACGTCTAACGACGAAACGTCTACTGAAAAAATGTCTAATTTTTCTAAAATTGTGCCACACGTTCAAAACGTCTAAAATCATTTTTAAAGAAAGCTAATCAGGTTTAATGTTATTTTGAAGTAAATGTGTATATTTTATTGTTTCATTTTAAATTGTGTTTAGTTTTTAAATATTTCTGAAAAGCTAGGGTGTGCAAATGGCTTGAGAATATAAAATTTACAATTTACATTACACTTTTCAATTCTAGAAATTTTAGAACTTGTGCATGAGAAATTAATATATAAGTAATCAGTGAAATCGGCATCACCTTTACTGATTACAGTCAGTAATCAGTATTCAGTAATTAATCAGTGAATAGTCAATGACTGGTCGAATACTGAAGCTAATGCAGAAAATAAGAAGTATATTTGGGACAATGCCAGAACTTCAAAATCAAGATTTGGCAAGACCCGGCCACCCATACCCAAAGGAAAACTGACCCAGACCCAAGTTCAGTTTAGAGGGAAGGTTTAGACGTTTTGAACGTGTGGCACAATTTTAGAAAAATTAGACGTTTTGTCAGTAGACGTTTCGTCGTTAGACGTTTCGTCGGTAGACGTTATGAACGTTAGACGTTTTGACTTTAGACTTTTTGATAGGGAACCTAAGGGAAGACATAAAAGCCTTCCCCTAAATTACAAAATCCAAAACTTAAAAGAGAAGAACTTTAAAAGAATTCCACACTAGCTAAGCAAATACTAGTTAAGTTCAGTGAAAGGGCAAGCCGAGCTTCCCTTTTGCTTTAAAACCATTAAAAAACCAAATTAATTAAACTTTAAACTTGATTAACTTAACTTTCATTAATTAATTAGCTAGAATATGGATTAACTTAATTAAACATAAACTTTAATTAAGCTAAAAATGAAGTTTAAACTATTAATAATCACAATACTTGAGGGACGAGCCGAGCTCTCCCGGTTAGGTCAGAAAATCAAGCATAACGCAAACTCGAACCACAGAAGTACCCATTATTTTGGGCTTATTTTGAAGAGGAACACCTGCTGAGTTTAACCTGACTATTGATGTTAATTAACGTGGAATTTTAATTAAAAGCACCATGACTAACCAAATTTGGAGGCCAAATTAAACTCCATTATGTGGCTTGTAAATCAGCTAGTAAACTGAAAACGAGCCACAGAAAGGGTAAATATTTTTGAATATTCTGAAAGAGCAAAGCTTGCTGGCTTTAATGATATAGAAATTATACTAATTAATTATGTTAATTAACGAGTAATAAAGCGAAAACCACTGCTTTGGTCGAAACTTGAAAGTAACTTTATAATCTCCATATGAAGTTTGAAAATGGCTTGTAAAATTAAAACGAACCACAGAATAGGTTGTTTTTCTTTTATAAATCGCAAGAACAGGTCTTCATCTATTCAAATATAATGAACTTTGATTACGCTTCGACGTACAGTGAGTGAACACTGCCCCTTTTTCTGACCACGTTGGGTTGTTTCGGCCGTAGTAGCAGAATCCCTTTAATTAACTTAAATTAATGAGTGGACTGTGCTCTGCACTAATCATTGACAGTCGTTCTACACCTGCCAATCCGCCTGGGGAGCGGCACCCAACGGGCCTCTACCTAGCTGTCCCGTAACAGCATAATTAGTAAAAGTTAACTGCCAGCTCGAAACAACCCAACTTAAGCTTGAAACTTCATTCTGTAACGCAAGAGGCAGACTGTAACGGTCAACCTTTTCGTTATTCTCATTATTACGAAATCACTTTACTTAGCTAATAGTTGGCTTGCCTAGTCAGCAAGCATTCCTTCACGTGTCATGTAGCTCCACCTATAGGATAGGTTTGGTTGGGTGGGGTCCCCCCTTGGAGCTACATGATTGGGACACCCCAGCTAGAGGGCGCTTCTCTTGGGAGGGGGTTATCCGTCAAACTTCTCCCCCTTTCAGTTGTGGGTTTTCCCTTGTACAGTACAGTCGCTTTCTCTCTCTGCTCTCCCTATCTCCTGTATACAGTTTCTCCCCCTGTATAAATCCAGTGGGCCTTTTGTATTATTGGTACGTTAGCGGGGCTTCGCCCATATAATTGTTTGGTGAGTTTGTGTGTGTGTCTAGTTTATTTGACTGTATAATTGTTTGTCTGTCGGGCTTTGCCCTCCTAAATTACTACAGTTATTATTTCTATTTCTATTCTATTTCTATAATACTTGTTGTACTTATTAAATATCTCCACTAGGTTTGTGTTCTTTTGGTAGGTCTTACTGAGCTCCTAGGTTAGTTTAGTGTTATTTCTGAGGTGAGCGGGTGTCACCCACTCACTAGGGCTATTTATTTGGCGAGGCTTCCCCGGCCGGCTCCTGCGCGGTTGGTGTGTTATTCACTTGTGCCACGGTCTCCTCGCTTGAGTTGCTCTCGCGGGGTAACGGTACTTTTGTGTTAGGCTAGTTTCACTCTGGTACCGCTACAATTCTTGTTAATTTTCCCAATTAATTCATGTCTTAACTATGGCAATAATTAAATATACAAGTACAATGGCAGTCAAACACATTCATTCCATAGATTCCATTCCGTTTTCCAGCAGAATCCAAGATCGAAACTTCATAAGAAACCGAAATTATTCATCACATATTTAACCTTTTTTGGTTAATTTTGGAAGCAGCTTATTACTCGGATAGATTGTTCGAATACGTCGTTTTCTGGTCATGTCGTGTCCCAAAGGCGTTCATTGGTTGGCACGCCGGCCGATTTGGATTGAAAAACAAATATGATCTTTTATTGAACAAATCCACATAACAAAATATTCATTTTTATTACAATTTTCTGTTGGGCAAGAGCAATACAGGACTAAGAGAATACTAAGTTTCGCTGATCTAAACTTATCAGCTTAACTGACAGCTTTACTTCTGTACTCACAACAACAGTACTAGAACAGATCTAGCCTAAACTTATTATGCATATAATAGTCGGCTACTTTAGTTTCTTAACACTCCCACCTAGCAGACTATTGCACACATGCCATGTTTAGACCGAGTTTTTAAATTTCTCTTTAGATACTGCTTTCGTGAATATTATCAGCTTCTTGTTCAGCAGTAGAGAAATATTTAACTGCCAAACCTTTGCTGATGACTGTTCCAGGAACGAAGTGGTGCTTGATCTCTATGTCTGGGCAGGTAGTCAAAACCGCATAGAGAAGATCTCCCACCATTGACTGATAGTGTCTCTTTTCGGATTCGGTCAGGCTTTTGTCTAAAGGAGACAGTTTCCCAAGTTTAGTACCAGAATCAACAGGAACAGATACTGGGTTACAGCTTTGGTTGTTGAACTTTCCCAGAAGCTTTTGTCGACACCGTCTTTGGCTTGACTGCAGGACTTTGTTCTGCTGATCGTAGAAGATTTCTCTTAGAGCTGCAGCCCGCCACTCTTTTGCGCGTTCACTCTTTGTGGCTTCAGCTATCGTGGCAGGTTCTTTCCACGCCGTCGCAGGTCGCCCGGCCGAAGTCGCCTGTCCGCGTCATCGCCTGTCGCCGGGGGCGCGGACGCGGACGTCGCTCCGGGGGCCGTCGATCCAGATTTCGACTGAATCGCTCCAGTCGACGATCGCGATCATCCAGATCCCGATCCACAAGCAGTCGACGTCAACGATGCGGGCCCAGTGGTCGATTCGCGCGTAGAAATGGCCGTGATGCGTCGATGTCCTCTGACGGAGAGGAGTCCTGGACCACCTCCCAGGCTGCGAGCCCGGCGAGCTCGCGTCGATCCACCGGCCGTCGACAGCGATCATCGGGTGGTTGAAGACGAAGACGAATGCCGACCGGAGATCGACGTAGTCGAAGTCGACTGGGCCCATAACCTGTTGGTTGATGTTCGTCAGGACACAACAATACGTCAGTACAAAGAACAGATAGTTTAACAGTCGTAGTGGTGAGTAGAATACATACATACTACAGGATCAAAGATCAACAAAAACCTAATATTTCTTAGTTCTGGTTAGACTACATTCTTCAACATTTTCAAATAAATTTTCATGTTATCGGATGATCTACTGATCATCTTGATGCATGTGTCACCCACCCTACCCACCAATTAGCTGTTACTAGCTGAGTAACTTATTTACTAAGTATACTCAACTGCCACTCTAGCAAGCAAAGGTTAGTAAGTTTCGCATTATCTTTGTGTACAACAGTCGCTTGAATAATGTGCGAAGTCTCGCAAAAGTCAGCCTTCGCTCAGAGTTAAACATAACCAAATTTCTTCTTTGTCATTTTCATTTTTCATTAATTATTTGTATTTTCAGTCTTTCACTTTTATTTTATCATACATCATTATAATGGTTCAAATGAATCTCTTCCTGTTGGATTCTGAAAACAAAAACGCCACCGACATGCTGCAGCTACATTCATTTATGTAGACATGAATGATGTTGCAAAAGAATTATAAGCTGGAGCAAGTTCCCGGCACATTGTTTACATAATAAATCTTAGTATTTAGCTAAATGTGACTAGTTCATCAAGATATCGAGGCATATTTTTCGGACATACTGTCCATCTTAATCAGTACCCATATGGGGATGGAAACTGGGTCATGGGTCACTGGGTCATGGGTCGTTTGGGTCGCCATTTTTGCTTGGGTCACAGGGTCTTGGGTCACCAACTTTCTAAACCGTTTGGGTCAGTGTGGGTCTGGGTCAGCAATTTTTATTGGGTCATTTTGGGTCTGGGTCACAGGGTCTTACCAAATTTCAAATTCGAAGATCTGGGATTGTTCCAATTACGTAAAACTGTCGCTGCTACAAAAATTTTTCGCGCCGTCGGCTCGAATTTCAGATAAAGTTTAAATTTAAATTGCGCTGTTGTGACAATCTTAGTTGCGTTTGTTCTTTCATTGGAATTTAGTATTGCTTCTCTGAATTCAGTAGAGTTAGCTGTGCTTTGTCCGGTCATTATGTTTTCGCCGGGTCACGTAACAAAAGCCATGTACACTTCCCTAGATTTTAAAATTTTAAATACTTCGCTACATCAACCAATCACTCTTCCAATAAAATAACTATTACTGAAATAATGAAAATGACAAGATTGAGGAGCTATGAACCAGCAAACTATACAAATCGGTATGTATAGGTATACCTACTACTTACCCAATTTCAAAAATCAAGAAAGTTATGGCGTTTCAAAACCACTTCACAAAAGGATAATGTAAATTCAGTTAAGGTCGAGTTATTTTATTGGGTCATTTGGGTCTGGGTCACGAAAATTCCTGGGTCAGCTGGGTCTGGGTCACGAAAACGATTGGGTCATTTGGGTCTGGGTCACGGTATTTTCAACTTTCATGGGTCGCCTTGGGTCTGGGTCAAATTTGCGTTTGGGTCAAGTGGGTCATGGGTCAAAAATAATGACCCAGTTTCCATCCCTGTTAATCCGTACCGAATATGCTTAAGAACAATATAGAGTCAAACCAGATACCAGTCCACGGATCCACAGGGAATACACATATAATTAATAACGATAGTAAAATATTAAAATGTGGACACCCAGAAGTCCAATATTAATCGCGCGATCGGTTTCGAAATCGATGAGATCGTTTCCTCAGGCTATATATTCACGGCTATTAGGTAACTGCCAATGTTCCTGGAGGGGCGATAGGATTTTTATTCAAATGGGAAGGCAAGCTGATGTTCGGCGGAGAGGGGGCAGGTTGAGCACTTCCTCGAGGAAGGCGACCTGGGAAGGCAAATATGTGAATATGTTTAGTATTTATGTGAGACTTTAAGTTTTACAAACATGTTTCACATTTCTCGGCATGGCCCCTGCTGCATAAAACTTTTAACATCTAGTTGGTCCAGCAGTCAATCAGTTGTTTCCGCTGCATAAAAGCCATTCACAGCTTGTCCACGGTTTGGAACTCTAACACTGCTTAATGGACCATGAACCGCGGTTAGCGCGGTGGTTTCCTTCTGCGCTACAAGTAAAGGATCATTGTATTAAAGGTCTAGAATTAAAAACATGTCTCAGACTTCTACCCGGAGGTCATGCATTCCCATCGGCTCCGAGATGGCACTACTCCTATCTGGATTACCACAATTCCTGCAGCAGTAAAAACTTAAACTGAAGAGTCAGCAGTAGCTTCAGACAGCAGTTTAGAACCTGCCTCAGCTATATATAGTTTAAAACACTAAAAGGAAGTCGTTTTGCGTGTGTAGAGATTACGCTTGTTGCAGTAATTAAATTATTAAATAGGCTGAAGGTTGAAGGTCCGTGAGTGTGCGTATGTCCGAATAATCCAAATCCGCTTACCCTAACCTACTGCAAAAGTCGACGGCAATCTAAAAAGTACCGCGAGTTTACTTTTCTTTAAGCAAATTTATGCCAAAATACAAAATTGGAAATTACATAATATAACAAACCTTTTACCAATCGGTAACGATAACAACCAATAGCCACTACAGTGAAAGCAGCAAAACAAAGAGATTCCAAAAATTGTCAATAAAATTGGGTCCCCCAAAAATAGAATTGAGAGGTTACTCCACCCAAATGTCGGAAAGACAAAACAAGACCCGACCTCTCAGCGTCCCAACTTTGATAAGACTGACTTTTGTTTAGTATACGTATATTATTTTGTCTTGTTTTATCACTCGTGTCTTTGACTAGTCGAATTCGAACCTGTAATTTCTTGTGTGTTTTTCTAGTAATGCGTATAGTATTTTCTACTGGTTATTTGAACTTGGAATTCTTCTTGTTGGTTTAGTCGAGCTTTATATATCTCGTATATACTAGTGTTTTGTAGATTCGTAGTCTTGTTAGTTAGTACATTTAGTCTAGTTTAGTTGAATTTTTGCTACAGTCCATATTTTGTTATTTTTTCTATACTGGTTAATTTTGCATACTTGTTCGAGTTTTTCTTTGCCAATGCATAATATTTGCTCATAATCTTCGTGCTTTATATATAGCCTTACTTAATTTGTGCTACTTATTTTTGTTGTGTATTTTGTCATTCCAGTACATACTGCCATTCGTTTTTGCAGGGTACAACCCTATGCAGCTTTATTATATACGTATCATATACTAGTTGCCATCATGGCTCTGCCATGCCTAAATTTGTATGAAAATACCAACTTGTCCAATAGGATGGGTTACACCCAAATAGGGCATCACCCTACAGTGTGTCCTTTTATAGTTACTTGTTAATTATATACGTAACTTGCATCCAGGGTGATCGTGTGATAAGCGCTAACCCTTGGTATGTCAAGTATAAATTTAACTTATTTATCTAATTTTCTTAGCGCTTCATATTCTATATACACACTGTTTGAATTTATTTCCATCAGGAGGGTGAGCCCTCTTCCCTTGAGAAATTTCTTGGGTATTTTCATATTTAGTTTCTTCAATTTCTACTACTTGTACGGTTTTTTTTCTACGGTTTCTACCAAATACGTGTATTTTTGTACTGCTTTACGTACGTATGTACTTGTTTTTTTTTCTACTGTTACTAGTATGCCTAGTATATTTACTTGTTTTTATGTACGTATACATTTGCAATAGTAATTTTCAGCGTAAAGTGCTTTTAAATTGTTTGTGGGAGCGACGCTCACGTACCAAGCGCCGTACGGTCAGTCCTCTCAGGAGTTCGGACGGCGAGCCCTGGGGAGATGTAACGCAAGAGGCTGACTGTAATGGTCAACCTTTTCGTTATTCTCAATATTACGAAATCAATCTACTTAGCTAATAGTTGGCTTGCCTAGTCAGCAAGCATTCCTTCACGTGTCATGTAGCTCCACCTATAGGATAGGTTTGGTTGGGTGGGGTCCCCCCTTGGAGCTACATGATTGGGACACCCCAGCTAGAGGGCGCTTCTCTTGGGAGGGGGTTATCCGTCAAACTTCTCCCCCTTTCAGTTGTGGGTTTTCCCTTGTACAGTCTAGTCGTGTTCTCTCTATTCTCTCCCTATTTCGCCTGTACAGTTTCTCCCCCTGTATATCATTCAGTGGGCCTTTGTATTTGGTACGTTAGCGGGGCTTCGCCCATATAAATTATATCAGTGAGTGTGTGTGTGTTAGATTCTTTTATTAGTATAACTATACGTATTTGTTGGGCTTTGCCCCCCTAAATTAATCTACTTGTTATTTCTGTATTTGCTCTATCCCTATATTATTTGTTGTACGTATTAAATATCTCCACTAGGTTTGTGTATTTTTGGTAGGTCTTACTGAGCTCCTAGGTTAGTTTAGTGTTATTTCTGAGGTGAGCGGGTGTCACCCACTCACTAGGGCTATTTATTTGGCGAGGCTTCCCCGGCCGGCTCCTGCGCGGTTGGTGTGTTATTCACTTGTGCCACGGTCTCCTCGCTTGAGTTGCTCTCGCGGGGTAACGGTACTTTTGTGTTAGGCTAGTTTCACTCTGGTACCGCTACATGTAAAAAAATGAAATTGATTGTTTGGTGGGGTTTGCATCTAACGCAATACCTTGAGTAATTTTCAATATTATTGACACACATTATTCCGATATTTCAATGTCATTCATAGTTAAACTAACTAAAGTATTAAAAATTAATGAAATATTTAGGAATATCATTGAGAAAAAGGTAGTAAATATCAAACATACATTCAGTTTCAAAAACTTCTGATCCCTGAAAAATTGAAAGTGAGTACCGGGGGGTCTGGGGGGCGGAGCCCCCCAGAAGTTGGAGATTTTTTGGCAATTACGAATTGAATCCGTAATGGAAATGTTTAAAAAAGATTAATTTAGCGTCTGGAGCATCTAACGCATTTTGTGCGTAATTTTCGATTGTATTGACACCCATTATTCTGATGTTTCAATGTTATAGATAAACTAATTACGATATTAAAAATTAATGAAATAGATATTAAATTAATATCACTAAGAAGAAAGGTAGTAAATATGAAAACACAAAGTCCATTTTCAAAACTCTGAGAATTACTGATTCCTCGAAAGATTAGTATAAAAGATCAGCGGGGGGTCTGGGGGGCGGAGCCCCCCAGAAGTTGGAGATTTTTTTGCAACTAGGAATAAATCCGTAATAAAAATGTTGAAAAGAATTAATTTAGTATCTAACTAAAGCATCAAATGCTATTTCGTTCTTTGCATAAATTGCAGCGTGTATGCGTGGTGTAGTATTATTCTTCAAAATTGTGTTAAAAACTCAAATGTTCACGGTTATGCACATTGTAATGTTTTACTTATTGATGTGAAATTTGCGAGTTCAAAAAGATCTATGATACCGGTGGACAACGACTTAACAAATAACATTGAGACATGACCTTGCACCTGGCATTCCACGACAAAGTGGTAAACACCAGGGGTCTGGGGGCGGAGCCCCCAGAACTCGAAGAAATTTTTGGAAAAAACGGAAAAATTGGTACTGGAAACATTTAAAGTTTTTACTCTTACAAAAGTGAATTTTCTCCCGAAATAATGTTGCGTCTAGCTTGCGTCCCGTTAAAATTTCGTTGCGTCAAGATAAGAAACTTTGCGTCCAGACGCACTTCTGGACGCAAAAAAAACCCTGGTCTAGACGCACTTCTGGACGCAAAAAAACCCTGTTGCTGCCTAGCTAGTTGTTTACGGAGGGAGCATAGCATGAATGAGCCACAATTTGATAACAGACAACATGTCAATTATATCACATAAGGATCTATGTGTTATATATTTACCTTGCTAGTAGAGTGGGATGAGGGCCGTGGCGGGCTGCGGGCCGGTCCGAGCCATACCCGGATTTTTGGACGACAAGACTGCAAACGGGCGGACCGAGGGCGAACCTGGCATGCGTTAAGGTGGTGATTCCTTTTGGAGACATCAATTTTGAACCTTTATTACTCATTCATTCCTTGGAGTTAAGTAGCCATTTTTATATCGAAATGGAGCTTAACTTTCTCAACTTAAGCTTCTCTTTATAATGAATAAAGTGAACCTAACTTTAGTTCTCGGAAATCATTTTACCGCATTTTCGAAATAATTCAATTTTCCAGATTTTTTGCAGACTTAAAGTAAATTTTTTCGTGAGGTGTCGGCCACATCATTCGATTCCACTATCAAATAGCTGGGGACCCTTTTTTAATTATTATGAAATCGCTCTTCGTTATAAAGAAATTAACTAAAATGCGCAACCTGAATTTTACCTACATTTCCCAAATTTGGCAAGCGGCCACTTTTAGCTAGAAAGCAGCAATCGGGGCAACTAAAAAAGGGTCCCTGGGTATTTTTGTGTAAAACACGTATAGTAAGTGGCAACGGATTTCCAACGAATGACTTAATTACACAGTATATGTAGTTACACATAAGTTGGGATTCAGGTGTGCTGGCAATCTGCGAGTTTAAGGTTGTTATAAATTGTGATTGGGTTATTGTAGTCAAATTATGTACACGAAGGGAGTAGCAATCTTTCTATGTGAGTTTGTACATGAATATTGAAGGAAGTGTTGCCAAACAGTTGGAATAAAAACATTATTGATTATAGTTATATTCATAATATATATGATTCATGATACTCATGGTACGAGTGTAAAGTGGTATCTTTCGCAGTTACCAACTCCGTTTTCAAACGTTATAGCCAACATCCTAAAACTTGTTAGACTTGAACTAAGCATAACTTTGTTCAGTTCACGCCGTGTTACTTGACTATTTAGAATTAGATCTTTATATAAAATTTAAACACGTGGTCAAACTTTACAGAGACCTAGCAGCTTGAGGGAGAACCCTGCAGAAAATTAGCGGTTAAATTAATTAAAATTACCCGATCCACATGGCCCGCCCAGCAGCTTTCTTATTTTTCAACACTGTATACTTGCTCGCAGGGATGGAAACTGGGTCATTATTTTTGACCCATGACCCACTTGACCCAAACGCAAATTTGACCCAGACCCAAGGCGACCCACGAAATTTGAAAATTCCGTGACCCAGACCCAAATGACCCAATCATTTTCGTGACCCAGACCCAGCTGACCCAGGAATTTTCGTGACCCAGACCCAAATGACCCAATAAAATAACTCGACCTTAAATGAATTTGTATTTTCCTTTTGTGAAGTGGTTTTGAAACGCCATAACTTTCTTGATTTTTGAAGCTGGGTGTAGTAGGTATACTTATACATACCGATTTGTATAGTTTGGAGGTTCATAGCACCTCAATCTTGTCATTTTCATTATTTCAGTAATAGTTATCTTACTTGGAAGATCTGATTGGTTGATGTAGCAAAGTATTTAAAATTTTAAAATCAATGGAAGTGTACATGGCTTTTGTTACGTGAACCGGCGAAAACATAATGACCGGATAAGGCAGAGAAGCAATACTAAATTCCAATGAAAGAACAAACGAAACTAAGATTGTCACTACAGCGCAAATTAAATTTAAACTCAATTTAAAATTCACGCCGACGGCGTGAAAAATTTTTGTAGCAGCGACAGTTTTACGTAATTGGAACAATCCCAGATCTTCGAATTTGAAATTTGGTAAGACCCTGTGACCCAGACCCAAAATGACCCAATAAAAATTGCTGACCCAGACCCAAAGTGACCCACAGGAAGCTTGACCCAGACCCACACTGACCCAAACGGTTTAGAAAATTGGTGACCCAAGACCCAGTGACCCAAGCAAAAATGGCGACCCAAACGACCCATGACCCAGTGACCCATGACCCAGTTTCCATCCCTAGCACATTATTTGACCAATGACCACTAACCTGTAGAAAGAAGGACAGACACCATTAAAGCGGACGGGCGACGAAATTCGACGGACCCGGCCGGGATGCAGATTTACGGACCGACTGTCCGGATCGTCAATTTTGACTAAATTTCACATTGGGTATTATTGACTCAAATCCAAGAATTTTGCCCGTCTAATTTTTAAGCCCGGTTCACGATGGTGTGCTTTGTGCTTTTGTGCTTTGTGCTTCCTCGGTTCACGATGGTTTGAAAAGCACAGTGCTTCGTGCTCTGTGCTTTCCCGGTTCATGATGATTTTGTGTGCTTTGTGCTTTGTGCTTTTGGTGTGCTTTGGGGATGTTTGACAATATGTCAAATATTTTCAGTTGTGCTTTCAGTGCTTTCCAATCAAAACAGGCCTTGTTCTATGCTGATTGGTCGAAAACTGAAACTGGATGTTACATGAGCACTACAGTATTCCCAATGTTGAATTAAAACCCATTTGGACACGATAAAAAACTAGTGCTTTTGATAGTGTGCTTTCTCATCATGAATCATTTGTTTTCTGTCTCCTGAGCACAAAGCACTGTCTCCTGAGCACAAAGCACAGGAGACGAAAGCACAAAGCACAGGAGACAAAGCACTCCATCGTGAACCTGGCTTTAGAGTACCAGTTTTACAGATTACGAGTTGTCATAAGTTGGATTGGATTCCTACGAAGTTTTGCTTTCATTAATATATATGCTGAAAAGACTATTGCTGAGGGCTACGCCGGACCAATCAGCCGTCAGCAATTATCTTTAGCTTCTTACTATCCCCAGGATTGAAATACACTTTCAAAATCAACATACGTTTGCCCCAGCTGCTCCTTAGCTCTGAAGTCATAAAAATACATCTATTCAAGGTCGGTTAAGCCAGACGGGATGGCAGTAAGGCAGGCTTGGGAGTCTCGGTATCGCTCTCCCAAGTCTTCTCTGTCTTGGCCGAAAACAAAAATACTACGAAAAATTAAAATTCAGCAAAATAATCAAATCAATTATATAAAAATTAATTAACGAGGTGCGGAAACCGTATCTAAGTACATGTACTGAAGTCCATAATATGAAGTCTAAAATCTATATGAAACTAAAAGCATAAGCCAAAATTTTGTAAGTATCGTCTCGCCCAAAAGCCGAGATTTGACCTGTTTCCGTCTCGCTGAAACTTTGGTCTCGCCCAACCCAGTAGTAGGATCAGGCCGGCCCGGTGGGCTAGACTGCGACGAACCAGTCTGGCCGACCGGCTAAACTCTGACCTGGGCGTTTAGTTAGGCCTAGACATTCAACAAACCATCTTTAATCATGGAATTCGTTACTTTAAGAAGAAAAGCTAAACACTAAATACAGGCAATATTATTTGGCTTACAGGAATATTGGCAGAATGAAACCCGCACAAAGAAAGTTTAGCATGAACATTTACATACACTTTACACAATGTTAAAACAAGATTTAACTATAACAGATATAGGAATTGTTCGAATCTCATGCCAGCAAAAAGTACACAATTAAAATGACAAATCGTCTGAAGGCGCTCGCTTATTAAGACACAACTGGGCACAATTACGGTATTGTCGTTTCGATCCAGTCGAAAGCTCACATTAAATCTTAAAGCCATACAAAAAGTCGAAGACAACGACGTTTATTTCAGTTCCCACTCAATATATCGCTCCCGACCTTCGGAACCCGCCAGCACAACCCGATAATAAAATTTGTCCATGAGATTTCCTGAGGCAAATGCTGACGAAGTGAGCAAGGTAGCGCCCGGAGGATCAGACAAATCCAAACCAATTCGATGGGGCACAATTTGATGAATTTCTCGAACTCGATAGCGCAACAGGCGACGCCGACCGCCATTGGAAATTTCAATCAAATTCCGGCTCAAGTAGGACTTCAACTGGTCTGACGTGTCCAAAAACAGAGTGAGAGGAAATTCCAAACCCGCTTCTTGGTATCTGACAATCTCGCCAATAATGGGATCGCGTTGGCCGTTCTGTTCGTTCCAAAGCGAATCGGTATTCGAAGAGCGGGACGACTCAGAAAACCGGGTGATCAGGCACGAATTCCGATTTTTCTTGGACAACAGGGCACCCCAGAGTTTCAGATTCGGGACCGGATGCAACTCAGATTCCCCACAAAAGCCAGTCAAATCGATCCGATCAAAGGCCATTTTCTCAGACCGCAGGATCGGTTCCAACCTCTCCACCGGACGACAATAGAATCGAAAAGTCATGGGAAGAGTTTCCATTCTGTTAACCACTTTTTCCAGCTGGCGACGAATATAGAAAAACAGGCGACCGTAGAGATCATTTTGAGGCAGACCTTCCGAGTCGCCAAACTTCATCACTTTTTCCATGTCCCATCCGTGCAGGAGATCTGAAGAATCCGGTAGGATAAATCCATGATCCGGATCCAACAGGAATTTGTTGGGAGCGTTGAAGTGAAAGGACGACATCCCAAAAGGCAACAGAAGACCACGTTCACGAAAATCGTCCCAACCAACCCGATGCCAGGGCTTCAGGCTAGAACAGAAAAACAACCAGAGCAGCACTTCGAAAAAGCAAATAAAATTCCTGCGTCCGAAAAACAATTGATGAGAGAATGAACAGTTGTCCAAAGTGGGAGTGACGTGTGGGGCTGAATAGGCGAGTGAAAGAATCTAGTGGGGACGCCTGGCTTTTTGTCCAAGGCAAAAATTTCTGGAGAGAGTCTGTCCTCCTAGATATTCCGGGAGGACGGCGCATCGACTCGGGGGGGGGGGGCGAACATTTTTAGAAAAATACCTAAAATGCTACTAAAAACCCAGATCCCTAATACAGTATATCTAAAAACATTCTCTGCTCTGTGTTTTTTATTTGCTCAAAAAAGTGCGCAATGACACACTTTTATTCTGAAATGACCAAAAAATTTTGGGCTTGTGCGCACGCATGCGCACTTCTTTCAAGGGACAGAAAAAGAAAATTACTGAAATTAATCACTGGAACTGCTCACATAAATTGCTCGTGGGTCTGAATTTTACAAAAATTTCTTTATTTTCCCTGGAGTGGAGGCCTCCGGAACTCTTTACAAAGTTACATACTACGGTATATATAGGAAAAGTATATATATTCATGTCTTTAATTTGAGACCGAATATTAGCTTAACATTGTCTAGCTGGCGTTGCAAACTCGAATTTGTTAAGTATATACGTTCAAATCAGTCGGACATGTACATGGGCGTATCCAGGGGGAGGGTTTTGGGGGTTGAAACCCCCTCCTTTTGGGTTTACCTTTATCAATACTCCATTACAAAAAGCTCAAATTTTTGTCAAAACCCCCTCCTTTTCAGAAAATTTTAGTTAAAACCCCCTCCTTTACAAAATCCTGGATACGCCCCTGGACATGTATATACTCGCCGGAAAAACTACTTCGCTAAGCGAATAAAGTACAGATTAGCTTTAATGCGAATAAGTTTGAAAGTTTAGTTATCGCAGTGGGCTTTTCTGTTATTTTTAAAGAATTTAGCAGGTTCAGGGAGCTCCGGTTGCATTGTTTGTTTGTTCATTCACACTTTCAAGACATCCAGTTTTTAATATATATATATCTTATGTGTAAGGCGCAACCCTCCGCTCTGAACGTTATGCAATTGCTAATACGTATGAAATAGCAATTTTAACCTAAAGTATAGCATTTTTCGGCTATGCGCAACTTTTCAACAAATTGCGCAAAAAAATTTGGGGTAGTGCGCAGAAGAGCGCAAAAGTTTCCGAGCAAAACAAAAACACTGTCTCTGCTTCTAAATTTAAAACAGCTAAAATGGCCTAAAACTCCGGCAAAGCAGGAAAAGTTTCTGGAGACTGGAGAGGCCAGGACACCGGCCGCTCCAACCCCCCCAAACCAATAAAACAAGTAACATTACAATTTATGTAAAACTGATCTGGCAAGTATACAAAGACTTAAGGTGCCGGTTCAGGTATATATATATACTTGCGGCAAATTTTGCAAGACTGCAATTTACTCAATTATTGGAGTTCAACGATCAGTTTTATGTGGATGCACTCGCGCCCCTGGGTTAGTGGGGTGTCCCCAATTTTTGGGCTTCCCCCTCTCACTATAAGGTTTCTAGAAAATTTCAAATTTTAAGGAGTTTTGGTAAAAACTTTCAAGTTTGGAAACTTATTTTTCCCGAACAAAAAGACAAACCCTGAAAAATACACCTCTGCAAATTGTCCGTATTAAATGCATAAAGCCAATATATATAAAGCCAATTTTTGCATGGGTCGTGAGAAATCCGTGTTCAGAACAAACTGATTGCTATTTTCAAAATTTCACATTTTCGCTGCTGTGCTTACGCAAAGATGCCGCAGACAGCTCTTCGTTGGGCATAACATGTCTTATAGGCGTATAAATGTGGACGATACAGTTGAAGCTGTCGAAATCTTGCAATATTTGATTTTTCAAATTATGGTCAGTTTTGGACATCGAAAATTAAATTTCACATGTAGGTCTTAAACCGTAAGAAATCAAAGAATGCTCTCAAGAGCAAAGGCTGTAGGTCTTTGATGAGAGCATTCGAAGGACTGTAGGTTTGTCAGTATTGTAGGGTGACCATAGTAAAACGTTCTGGCGAATTATAAATATTTTCTCAAACACAGAGTTTTCATGCCACGACTATTTTGAAACGTTCCCCATGCTAAATGATGTTACTGTATCAAATCTGAATGAATTTCAACGTCAAATGCGGCGCTTTTAAATCCAAAAATAAGTATATATTAAATAAGGTATCATAGGGGTCGCGGCAGCGACCCCTATAATATGTGTGAAAAGTGGCTGGAGACAGTGTAAAATAAGCTGCGCAGAAGCTGCGCAAAATCCTGCGCAGATCCTGCGCAGATTTCATGCGCAAATTGTAGAGCACATCGAGTTTAGTATGTCTGTGAAGTTTCAGCCCCGTATCACTTACCGTTAAAAAGTTGCGCCCCGGACCGGTTATGGCGGCGATGTTTTTTTTCCGGTTTCTCCTATTTGATGGTTGTATTGTACATAATGTTCGCCGCTTTCACGTGATCTGCAGCGGTGGACCAACCTAAAGGGCTATGGGGTCTAGTAGTACCCTCTAAAGAATTTAAGAATCACAACTTTTTTTGCGCCGCAGATCCGCCACAGCGCCGCAGTGGCGCCGCAAAGTCGGCTCATAGCGAAAAGTCACCATTGTTGTGGTCGTCGCTCAGGTCGAACGTTAAAGGAGCTGGAGCTGATTATTTTTTATATTCAGAAACTACTTATATTGAACTAACCAACCGTCCAGGTTGCTTTCCGCTATCACTTCAAAAGCGACCACAGTGGCCCGTCAAAGATGGCGAAAATTCGTAAAATGAAATTTGAAATTGGTGCCACTATATTTAACTTTGAACCGCCTAAATTTTCCTTACAATGGTTTTCTGGCACGGAGAATCGATTCCCGCAGTCTGGTTTTACCGTCAGACCCACCTATCTTGCTGGGCTGGTTCCACTTTGCCGTCTGGAGGGCTAAGCCGGTAACCGCTTCCCTGATGTCCATAGCAGGCTTTACCTTGCACTCTCAAAACTTTGTCTATAGGGGTTTTCAGTTTTTTCCAGATCATTCCCCCAGGCCCTGCTGAAGTAGGACTCATCCATCTTGCTGTGCTGGTTCCACTTTGCATGTCTGGAGGGTCATGTCGGAAACCTCGCTTCAGAGAGGTCCATAAGAGGCTCTACCTGGCCTTCCAAAACTTTTTCTATAGGGGTTCCCCCCTGCGCCCAGCTCATTTCTGTGTCCGTTTTGCCACGTCCGACGTACCTGTTTTGCTGGGCTGGTTCCACTTTGCCGTTTAAGGTCAGGCGAATGGGGGTCACTTGGTGGAAAATAAAATTTTTCAAAAGTGGTCAAATTTGGTACCAAATGAAAGCCCTGGGCGAGCTGAGCAACTTTTGTCATAGAACTGCATGATCAAAGTGGCTGTAGAGTGCTGGGGTGGGGTGGGGTGGGGACTTAGCCGATTTTCGGTCAAAAAATGAAAGTTTTCAAAAGTGGTCAAATTTGGTACCAAATGAAAGTCGGGGGCGAGCTGAGCAACTTTTTTTGGCTGGCCATTGAACTGCATGCTCAAAGTGGTTGTAGTGTGGTTTGGTGGGGTGGGGTGGGGACTTAGGCGATTTTCGGTCAAAAATGAAAGTTTTCAAAAGTGGTCAAATTTGGTACCAAATGAAAGCCCTGGGGGCGAGCTGAGCAACTTTTGTCATTGAATTGCATGCTCAAAGTGGCTGAAGAGAGGGGTGGTGGGGTGGGGTGGGGACTTAAGCGATTTTCGGTCAAAAATGAAAGTTTTCTAAAAGTGGTCAAACTCGGTATCAAATGAAAGCCCTACGAGCGCTGAGCACTTTTGTCATAGAACTGCATGCTCAAAGTGGCTGTAGAGTGCTGTGGTGGGGTGGGGTGGGACTTAGGCTGATTTTCGGTCAAAAATGAAAGTTTTCAAAAGACGGTCAAATTTGGTGTCAAATGAAAGCTCCTGAATTTCAGAGCCGAACAATGCTTATTGTCGTGGTAAATTCATGGGCCACCAGTTTACTGTGCTCAAATACACGAATCACGCAGTCTCCATGACACTATTGTCTTTACTGCTTCAACCGGCGAATTTAAAGGATTTTTATATATTTCCAATATTTGCCTTGTTTTACGTGTATTTATATAGGATATATATATACAAGTAAACAAAAAATGCTCCTGCACAAAAGAGGATAATGTGTGTGTATGGCTGTAACGTATATATATATCCTTTAAATATCCTTGAAATATATAATAAATATAAATAGGTATATACATTATATATCACTTTAAATTCCGGTTGAAGAAGTAAAGACAAAAGTTTCATGGGCACGTGACGTTAGTTTTGGCACAGCAAATATTGGTGGATGGCCCCATGTCAAAAGTTGCTCAGCTCACTTAGGGCTTTCATTTGATACCAAATTTGACCACTTCTGAAAAATTTTATTTTTGACCCAAAATCGCTTAAGTCCCCACCCCACCCCACCGCAGCACTCTACAGCCACCTTGAGCATGCAGTTCTATGACAAAAGTTGCTCAGCTCGCTTAGGGCTTTCATTTGGTGCCAAATTTGACCACTTTTGAAAAATTTTATTTTCGACCACTTGACCCCCCACCCGACTGACCCTTCAAACGGCAAAGTGGAACCAGCCCAGCAAAATAGGTAGGTCGGACGGCAAAACGGATACCGGGAATGAGCTGGGCACACCAGAAAACCCCTATAGACAAAGTTTTGAGAGGCCAGGTAGAGCCTACTATGGACCTCCAGGAAGCGGTTTCCGACACTGACCCTCCAGACGGCAAAGTGGAACCAGCACAGCAAGATGGATGAGTCCTACGGCAAAAAGGACACCGGGAATGAGCTGGGCGCACCAGAAAACCCCTATAGACAAATTTTGAGAGGCCAGGTAGAGCCTACTATGGACCTCCAGGAAGCGGTTTCCGACTTGACCCTCCCGACGGCAAAGTGGAACCAGCCCAGCAAGATGGGTGGGTCTGACGGTAAAACTGACTGCGGGAATCGATTCCCCCGGTGCCAGAAAACCATTGTATGGAAGATTTGAGCGTTCAAAGTTAAATAGATAGCGAGAAATTTCGATTTTTCATTTTTCGAATTTTCGCCATCTTTGACGGGCCACTGTGGTCGCTAGGGAAGTGATAGAGAAACGCAACCTGGACCGTTAGTTAGTTCAATATATGTAATTTCTGAATATAAAAAGAAATTAGCTCCAGCTCGTAACGTTCGACCTGAGCGACGACCACAAAAATGGTCACTTTTCGCTATGAGCCGACTTTGCGGCGTCACTGCGGCGCAAGCGCGCAGCTGCGGCGCAAAAAAAGTTGTGATTCTTAAATTCTTTAGAGGGTACTACTAGACCCCATAGCCCTTTAGGTTGGTCCACCGCTGCAGATCACGTGAAAGCGGCGAACATTATGTACAATACAACCATCAAATAGGAGAAACCGGAAAAAAACATCGCCGCCATAACCGGTCCGGGGCGCAACTTTTTAACGGTAAGTGATACGGGGCTGAAACTTCACAGACATACTAAACTCGATGTGCTCTACAATTTGCGCATGAAATCTGCGCAGGATCTGCGCAGGATTTTGCGCAGCTTCTGCGCAGCTTATTTTACACTGTCTCCAGCCACTTTTCACACATATTATAGGGGTCGCTGCCGCGACCCCTATGATATACGATACAGCCAGCACACACATATTATCCTATTTTGTGCGGAGCATTTTTGTTACTTGTAGTAAATAATCCACGAACCAGCACCTTGAAAGGCCGGAGTAAAACGGCGTAAAAAGAGACTTCGGCGTAAAAAGAGACTTCGGCGTAAAAAGAGACTTCGGCGTAAAAAGAGACTTACGCAAATCTAAGTCGGTCAGCCTCATCTCTGGAACCCGAATTGACTATCACTCTTCTACGCTCGGATCGAGCCGACTTAGCATTCACCGGCTGCGTCATCATGCGCGACAGCGCTTCAAGGATTAACACCGGGTCCTTAATTTTCAGGGTCACCAGATCCAGGTCAAAATCTGGTTCATCCCCATCACCCAAATGGGTCTGCAACTTCCAATTAAACAGAACCTGTTCGACCAGATGTTCAGCCAACAGCAGCTGCTGAGAGGTCAGGGCAACCGAATACCAGATGGAAATGACCAAATCTATGGCATCCGCTCCGTGGCGAGCCAGCAACATGAGTATCAGAAAATTTCTGGCCATAATCACATCCAAATGGTCGTTGAGCAGCACCTCAACCGGACCCGAGACCTGATCCGGAGGGAAGGCTGCCAGCGTTTCCACGAGTTGACGCAGATCGCCGGAGGCTGGAAAGGCCAGTCGCATCGGTTTGGACCAGCATTTCTGGGATTCCAACTCATTTCTGGACCAGTTAATGATGTCTTGGGCCGGCCTGATGAATCGACACAGGGGAAAAGGTCCGCAATTGGACGGAGGATTTTCGGCAAATTTCGGATTCCGATCTTCCTTGATCCAACCGGGCTGCCACTGATCAACCGACTGGCGACAGACTGCTCGATGCTGCTTCCAGTGCTCCAACTGGCACTGTTTCGAGCAATAGGCAACCAGATGGCAATTGGAGCAAATCAAGTTCCCTGAAAAACAAAACTGGAATGTATATATATACTAGGGGGGAAAATGCCCTCGACGGGCAACCAACTTGGTAGAATAGGGAAAGACTTGAATGTTAAATACACGGTGCATGGTTACAACTGAGATTCTGCTGAAGCGGAAAAATGCCGTTTCTCAGCGACTAAAATGACAGAAACCAGCTTTGTGCGCAGAATAGGGAATCTACTCGGCGACTAAAATGAAAGAAACCAGCTTTGTGCGCCGAATAGGGAGTCTACTCGGCGACTAAAATGAAAGAAACCAGCTTTGTCGCCGAATAGGGAATTCCCTCCTTCCGCCCTATTCGCGCGAACTTATCGTCTTTCGGGAGGAAATATATAGGTAATTATTCTGTTAGGAACTGCAAACGTAAGCATTGCGCTCAATATGTCATTTCCCGTACCGGTTGCGTGGAGGCTAGGGGTGGCGCTAGATTAATTTCTTTTTGAGCTACCTGATCCGTAAATATTTTATGCATACAACCGCTAGCAGGACCAACAGAAAGCAACAATAAGTATTTATGCAGTTTAAACAATTTGTGGTCGACAGTCCTTGTGCTAAAACATATACAATCAATCGCATTTCATTTTATATAATGTTTGATTGTATCAATTCTCGGCAAGATCAGCACAGAGCACACCTATATATATATATATATATACAAGTAACAAAAATGCTCCGCACAAAAGAGGATAATATGTGTGTGTTGGCTGTATCGTATATATATCCTTTAAATTCCGGTTGAAGAAGTAAAGACAAAAGTTTCATGGGCACGTGACGTTATTTGGCACAGCAAATATTGGTGGATGGTTCTATGACAAAAGTTGCTCAGCTCGCTTAGGGCTTTCATTTGGTACCAAATTTGACCACTTTTGAAAACTTTCATTTTTGACCGAAAATCGCCTAAGTCCCCACCCCACCCCACCACAGGACTCTACAGCCACTTTGAGCATGCAGTTCTATGACAAAAGTTGCTCAGCTCGCTTAGGGCTTTCATTTGGTACCAAATTTGACCACTTTTGAAAACTTTCATTTTTGACGGAAAATCGCCTAAGTCCCCACCCCACCCCACCACAGCACCCTACAGCCACTTTGAGCATGCAGTTCTATGACAAAAGTTGCTCAGCTCGCTTAGGGCTTTCATTTGGTACCAACTTTGACCACTTTGGAAAACTTTCATTTTTGACCGAAAATCGCCTAAGTCCCCACCTCACCCCACCACAGCACTCTACAGACACTTTGAGCAAGCAGTTCTATGACAAAAGTTGCTCAGCTCGCTTAGGGCTTTCATTTGGTACCAAATTTGACCACTTTTGAAAACTTTCATTTTTGACCGAAAATCGCCTAAGTCCCCACCCCACACCACAGCACTCTACAGCCACTTTGAGCATGCAGTTCTATGACAAAAGTTGCTCAGCTCGCTTAGGGCTTTCATTTGGTACCAAATTTGACCACTTTTGAAAACTTTCATTTTTGACCGAAAATCGCCTAAGTCCCCACCCCACCCCACCACAGCACCCTACAGCCACTTTGAGCATGCAGTTCTATGACAAAAGTTGCTCAGCTCGCTTAGGGCTTTCATTTGGTACCAAATTTGACCACTTTTGAAAAATTTTATTTTCGACCACTTGACCCGCCACCCGACTGACCCTTCAAACGGCAAAGTGGAACCAGCCCAGCAAAATAGGTACGTCGGACGGCAAAACGGATACCGGGAATGAGCTGGGCACACCAGAAAACCCCTATAGACAAAGTTTTGAGAGGCCAGGTAGAGCCTACTATGGACCTCCAGGAAGCGGTTTCCGACATGACCCTCCAGACGGCAAAGTGGAACCAGCACAGCAAGATGGATGAGTCCTACGGCAAAAAGGACACCGGGAATGAGCTGGGCGCACCAGAAAACCCCTATAGACAAAGTTTTAGAGAGGCCAGGTAAAGCCTACTATGGACCTCCAGGAAGCGGTTTCCGACTTGACCCTCCCGACGGCAAAGTGGAACCTGCCCAGCAAGGTAGGGTGGGTCTGACGGTAAAACTGACTGCGGGAATCGATTCTCCGTGCCAGAAAACCATTGTATGGATAGATTTGAGCGTTCAAAGTTAAATAGATAGCGCATGCAAGAAATTTCGATTTTTCATTTTTCGAATTTTCGCCATCTTTGACGGGCCACTGTGGTCGCTAGGGAAGAGTGATAGAGAAACGCAACCTGGACCGTTAGTTAGTTCAATATAATGTAATTTCTGAACATAAAAAGAAATCAGCTCAGCTCGTAACGTTCGACCTGAGCGACGACCACAAAAATGGTCACTTTTCGCTCTGAGCAGACTTTGCGGCGCCACGGCGGGGCTGTGTCGCAACTGCGGCGCAAAAAAGTTGCGATTCTTAAATTCTTCAGACGGTACTACTAGACCCTATAACCTTTAGGTTGGCCCACCGCTGTAATTCACGTGAAAGCAGCGAACATTATGTACAATACTACCATCAAATAGGAGAAACCGAAAAAAACATTGCCGAAATAGCCGGTCCAGGGCGCAACTTTTTAACGGTAAGTAATGCGAGGCTGAAACTTTGCACACATACTAAACTCGATGTGCTCTACAATTTGCGCATGAAATCTGCGCAGGATCTGCGCAGGATTTTGCGCAGCTTATTTCACACTGTCTCCAGCCACTTTTCACACATATTATAGGGGTCGCTGCCGCGGCCCGCGACTATATATATATATAT
>JASAND010031068.1:0-36936 GCA_030248195.1 Trissonchulus latispiculum
CTATTATGTCTCCTTGTGTAGTATTCTTCGAACCTGTACCTTCTGTGTTTAGTATATACGAACTGTTAGTTAGTTGCGACCTTTGAATTTAGCTTAGTATAGTCAGTTATTTTGTGAACCTGTTTCTCTGTTATAACTATGTCATATATTAACCATAATTTTTCGTATTTTTCTACTAGTTTTAATATGCCAATGACTTTTGCTCATAATATGTACAGTGCTTTAGTTGTGAGGAATCATTCCATACTGCCATATATATGTGTGCCTTATATTGTCGAAAAACCCAGTGACGAATCTCGTCATATGAAAATACAAATTTAAAACCCACCCTCGTTCTTGGGTATGGTTGGGGGTTTTTCTTCCCATAGGACCTCCACCTAACGGTGTGTATTTTCTATGGTTATTTTATTATTATGATTATTATTATCATAGGCAGTTTGCCTTGTTGAGCGACGGCCTGATAAACCCTAGCTCAGCTTGGTTTAACTTAAATTTAATTAATATTTTATCTGAAAGTTCAACTTTTACTTCTTTGTTAACATTTATTAACACACTCGTTTGACTATACATTCCAAAGGAGGGTAACTCCTCTTTCCCATGAGTTACGTTTGGAAAGTCATATGTATTTTCATATTAAGTTACTTACACAATCCCAGTAATTAATACGGTTCTATTTTATTACGTGTATTTTTCTTGGCCAAACAAATACTTATGCTTAATTTTTGTGCTTTAATTTTTGATTGTTACTAGCGTTTCATAGTGCCTAGTATATGCTTACTCAGCTGTATTATGTAGTATTTACTCACTTGTTTTTGTGTTTTTTCTACACTTGTTAATTTAGTATAGAGCTTAAGACTTGCAGTCTGCAGTTTGTTGTACTTGTAGCATCATTGCTCTGTACTGTACGTATTTGTTGAGAGTTCAGCTCACGTACCAGTTCGCCATTTGTACAGTGATCCTCTCGGGAGTTCGGATGGCGAGCCCTGGGGAGATGTAACGGATCAAGGTTGGAATGGTCAACCTTTCCGTTGCTGGCGGTAGCTAGGCTAGCTACTCGCTTGGCTTCCTATAACATCATCAAGTGGGCTGGGACACGTTTGCAAGTCACGTAGCTCCCCCAACGTGTATGCGTGGGATTGGGTGGGTTCCCCCCTCGTGACTTTGGGAGCTACGTGATTTGGGGAAAATTCTCACTAGGGGGCGCTCGTGGGATGGTTCAACCCAACACTCGCTTCCCCCCTTCATTCTTGTATTATTCTGCCGTTGTGTACAGTTGTGTTTACTACGCTATTTCTCTCCTTATTTGCTGTATATAATATTGTGTCTCTCCCTCTGCTCTCCCCAGAGCATTTGGTACGTTGGCTGACCCCAGTCAGCCCTATAACTGTAAGTCTAGTTTATTGTTTGTCTGTTTGTGTGACTGAGGGATCATCCCAGTATTTTATTGTGTTGTTATATTACTATAACTTGTTGTTCTTGTTCTTTATTAAAGTGTATTTAGTTAGGTTTGAGTCTTTCTGAGCTCCTGCTAGGTAGGTAGTTCTATTCTGAGTGAGTGAGAGTGCGAGTCATCTCGCCCTTAGGATCGGAATTACCTGCTGCGTACATTATTTGGCGAGGCTGTCCCGACCGTCTCCTGTAGTCGGTCTGTTATCCATCTGTGCCACGGTCTCCGCGTCCGCTACGTCTGGGCGTGGTAACGGTGTTAGTACGTAGGTTAAACTACTAGCCCCGCTACAGATATGGTGAATTCCGCACTTTTTGGTGAAATTATCGAATTGGTAGGAGTGGAAAGGACCACCGTTGTCCGTGACGATCCGGACAGGGTAGATAGTCTGAGCGCCTCTAATCTCAAAGCAGCTCATGCGAATACTCAATACAAACCAGTACCTTTTTCAAAAAAGCAAATATTGCAAGAATTCGACTGCCGTCAGTCCGGTATTGTCCACATTTGTACTCATATAAACATGGTATGCCCAAGGAAAGCTCTCTTTCACAGCCTAGCAACGAAAATGTAAAATTTTTAAAATGACAACCAGAATGTTCTGAACACAGATGTCACTCAACTCGTACAATCAATTAGAAAGCGGCTTTGTACATGCACTTTTGAGGCAATTGCTGAAGACTAATTTTCTGGGTTTTGCATGTGGTTACTTTATTCGCGGAAGATAAAAATCCGGACATAAAACTTTGTACGAAAATTTATGAAATTTACATTTTTTCTTAATGTGTTGCGTTTACTTTATAATAAACTATTTCAGAATGGCCAAAACTGACAAAAAGAGAAAGAGGTTTCTTTTGAAGACAAGACTGAGCGCTTTTGTTTAGCGTTCCTCCACTTTGAGAAATCTATCTTTAATTATAATATGGCATGTTCAAACCGTACAATTGAATTGAGACAACTATACTCTAACCTTATTTCGACTTTCCCAATTTCAGACCCTGATTTTAACATACTTTGTTGTCCAAACGTTGTTTATTTCTTGAAATTAAAGCCAAAAGCTGAGCAATTTGACCTAAAAGTTGAGGTGACATGTATTAAACACAAAAGCTGTCAC
The DNA here is from genome assembly GCA_030248195.1 of Trissonchulus latispiculum. Taxonomy (NCBI): domain Eukaryota; kingdom Metazoa; phylum Nematoda; class Enoplea; order Enoplida; family Ironidae; genus Trissonchulus; species Trissonchulus latispiculum. The sequence continues at coordinate 2,559 of JASAND010031068.1, forward strand.
TTTTTTACGTGCGCCAGAAAAATCCCACGAAAGCAAAATAAGCCCCAAATTCTATATAACCGTGTCAAAAATAGTTGCTAAAATAATCGTATATGCGAACCATTTATACGTTTAGAAATCGTATTTTCAGTCCTTCTTAATCGTATTTTTGTTCAACTTTAAACGTCTTGAAATCGTATTTTAGTTTGCAAAGCAAATTTCTTTTGTGGCAAAAACTTTGTCTCTCATTTCCTTTTGACCAGTCTTGTATTATTTGAAAGCTACAGGATCAAAGCAGCGTAGTTGCCTTTTACTTGAAAAACACTGCAAAAACCATTGACTTAAGTTTTTACATATGCTTTCGGTCTGCTGTAATGCAGAAAGCTGCTGGTTTAAAAACGCATATCATTCGTATAACCAGCAACAAAAGTCGCATAAAAGATCCCAAAAAATCATATATACGATTGCCTTAAAGTCGCATAAAATATTTCGTATTATGCGAAATATTTTTGACACGATTCCCACTTGGAATATGGATATGAGTCTTATGGAGAAAACTAATTTAGGTCTTTAAAAACTTTAATTATTAAAATTTGGTACCAAATTCAACAGACAGAAACAGACTCTTCTTGTAACACCGGTCTTGTTTATATTATATGCAGCCGTTTCGGAAGCTCTTGAAACCAATGGAATAAAACCCTATTTAGACAAGTTTTTGAGGATTAACAAAAGCCAAACTCAGACAGATAGCAGCGAGTAAGCCAATATCCCGCGAAGCCAATGGACCCAGATGTCCCCTGTAAAGGTTAACTGATAGCAGGAAAAGGACTCTTCACTTACCAGTTGAAATGACTATTTTATTGACAAAGAAGCAATACATTTGATTTTTAACTAACGATATAGCAATAACATAATTAAATTTCAACGCAAGCACCGGCAAACAGATAAATGTTGCAGACATTTGCTGATTGTTCTCGGTATTTCAGTTGCAAGCTACACACAACAAACGCTATTGTCCGCAGTATTGGTACTGGAATTGCTTCCGTGGGCAAGGCCCACGAAATAGCCTCTTATTTGCTCCAACAGAAAATCGGTGTCTGATTTGACGCCCATATTGACAAGGAGACCAGAAGCTCCATGGTGTCATGACGCACACTGCAAAAATAACATTTAAAAACTGTTAGTGCTGCTAAACTACACAGTAGTTCAACTTTGTACTAGGCAATGACTTGAGGATCTCAAGCCGTAAATTATTATGGTCCATGTCAAATACTAAAAAGATTAGTCTTGACAACGAAATACGGAAAAAAATTAATTAAAATTAAAAAATCAAAAATTAAATTAATTAAAAATTTAATTGTGAAGTCCAATCCTACAAGTGGGATCTTGAGATTATCCTAAAACAGGATTATTAGGAGTCGCTCAATTTCTGAAATCTAGTTGATTAATTTAATCTTAGATACCATTACGATTTACGATTTCCTTTCTAGTGACAGCGTGTTTCATACAGAAAATTGAAATAAAAATTTATAACTAACCATGGCGTCTGCAAGGTGCAAGTATGCAGTATTCTTCGTGAATGAGATATTTGGGGCAGTTCTGGGTGCTTTCAGTTTTCCTGATACGGTGTCTCAATTGCGTGCCCCATCCACAAGGTCGATTGCAATCAGAGAACAGAGACCATGGAGAATAAGCACAGTCTAAAAATAGAAAAAGCCAAGAGAAGATGATAGGACGATTATGACACCACACCCTTCCTAGTATAATTGTCTGTCCGATGCTCGGAACATTAAGGCCGAAATCTCGGGGGACGGAGGTCCCACTTACCATTGCTCATCATATGTTTATATGCATTTGAACTAAAACAAATCTAATTGGCTAGTCGCTAATGTCAAGATTACGTGCATAAGGTGATCCACCCGACATCTCTGGGGGGGGGAGGGCTCAGTTTGGAGTTAGTTGTTAAGCTTTTGTTTAAATGCGATTGGACTGGCATTTGATGCATTAAATGCAAATTAAATGCATTTTATTGGGTACTTGGATGTCATAACCCTCTTCAGTGCATTGTAGCCAATCAAATGCATTTCAGTTCAAAACAAATTAAACGTGTCAAGCTTGCTTCAGACCGCAAGCTGTGCATAGTCAACTGTATGTTCAACTCAGCTATATATTGAAAACTAAACTGTTCATTCTTTGAAAGAACAGCTACATGTACCTGACGGTCCCGTGGTTGTCGTAGGGCTAGCTCCTCCACAAAACTGCTCGTTCACTTCTGGAGGACCTGGCTCGGAGACTGTGTTCATCTCCTTGTTGTACTTAACCAGATAGGTTCCCGAACGTCCCACGTTTGAGTTAACCGGAAGATGAGTCGTATTTATCCGTCCAGTTCTAAAATCATAAAGTTCATAGTCTTGTTCGTTTGGGCCGAAATCATCAATCCTCACGAGCGGCACCTGATCTGAGCAGCCCTCCCCATAAATGAAGACAATGTAGTATGCTTTCGCTGTTATGACAATAATTGTCTGATATGGGAAGGCTGTCATGGTTCCACTGCAGTTCAATGTGCGATTTACATGCGTAGCAATAAAACTGGAGTTGGCATTGCAATAGTCGTCTCCAATGAGTCTGTGAACAACCTTTTTCGTTTCGTCATCCGCAATTTCTCTGCCAAACACTTCCACACCAACAGGGTCATTACCATGGAAATAAGGGTAAGCAGAATTCTTAACCTCTCCCTCCATAAACCCGCAAAATCCCGTTGCATACACGGCAAATTCTACGCCGTTTGCGTCAGTAAAGCGACTGTTGCTGGAGCCAGAAAGAGTTACATGAATAGTATCAATTCCGTCTCCGTATGGCAACAAATCTTCCAGGCGACTGTGAACAAAGATCACACAGATAAAAATCAAAATCGCTAGCTTCAGCATTATCTAGAACAATATCGATTTGAGACGGCGGCGATTACAACTGCTGTTTCCGATGACACATTGTTTCAACAGACAGTGTTTAGGTGAAATCATCACTTTGTGCAAATTTGACCCTACAGGCTTCATTTGAACTCATAAACGAAACGTTCTAGTTATGTAATTTGGTGATCTTTAGGATTCGAATGTTTTAAACATTTTAAATTTTTAGGTGAACTGGAATTTTTGGTATTCGCCATTATTTTCTCACTAGTCATTCAAGACGACAGAATGGTTGCTATGGTTGGAAAGAGGGTACCGAAATGAACATTTTCTGTCGCAAAAGGCGATAAATTTGTAGAAATTATAAATTTAGTAGAAAAAGAAACTTAATACACTGCTATGTATGAGTGGTTACGAAAGTATGATGTTAAGTTTGTTATTAAAACTACTTTTATTCTGCGCTATTCAGCACATTTTCGCATTTACATACAACCTTTGAGCCGTTTATAATGGTTAATCCAGTGTATATGTTGCAGTAGTTTTAGTGATGTACTACATCGCTGCCAATTACTTATTACTACATTACTGAAATTTGTCACTAAAGTTGTAAATTTGAAGCCTTTAACCTCTAATGTACAACTCTGCTAGTGATATAGTACACTATTGAAGCTTTCTAGGGATGTAGTACATCCCTTGTACTTGACTGCGGCATACATAAGCCAGAAACGATTACTGTTGCACTGATAATAAACTACTAAGATTTGAGAACGGATAGCAGGCGAATGCTAACTCTCTACCCCGAAATTTCTTTGACCACACCCATTCCCTATATTTGTGCCAAGACGTACGCTAATTGCACAAAATCAGGTCTAGTCAGTTTTACTAGTGCGCGTCGGAAAATGAGTCGAACATTGGAGAAACACTTCCTTTTTTTACGAACTCGCTTGGCATAGAAATTCATATTCCTAGGTTTTGCTGAGCTGCAAAGCTCAAAATGTTTCAAAGTAAATACTATACTATAACTCCTGTCAGCATTGAAACGCACGCAGTCGAGACTACCCACGGCCCGCTTCCTACTCAGCCCCAACTGCGTGGGGTCGATAAAAATGGACAAAACAGATTATTGGAAGTTTGAACGCTCGATTATGCAAATCCACAAATCAACAACCAAACTGCATTAACTGGTTCATTTTCCAGAATCGGAAAAACCTTGCCCTCATAAAATTCGGTGTAGAACATGGTTAAAGTAACCCTCTAAAGCCGCCCTGTTTCGAAAATGATAATTGTTAAATTGCTATAAGAATTACGTCATCGTCGTTAAAAAACGGGTTACTAATACTTCAAGTAATAAAAACCGAAAATAAAAATCTTACGATAATTGTAATGAAAAAAGGATTTAGAAAATTAATTTCCCCAAACCAAAGAAAAGAAAACGTTTTTAGTCTCCCAAACTTAGGTGCCACGTGCATAATGTAAGTGTCATACTGTTTGTTTTGCGTATTTTGACGGGAACTCATTGCCTGACTTGCCAGAATTAGACTTTCCACCCACTTGTGCAGTACTTATAACAAGTCAATCAAAGACTCTGACTGTTCCATCGTCATTCACCTAAATTAGTTCAAATTTACAATACAAACAATAACAATGACAAAATACAATTTCGAAACCATTTGTCTTCCTCCCCCTGAAACAACAAAAGTACAAGTTAAATTAGTACATTTTAACTCTTACGTATTGGGTTTTTAATTCCATTCTTTAGGGAGTTATTTAGCTCCTCCGTCTTTCTCTCCCTTTTACGGGTCGGCCTTTCATCTTTGACCGCCCGTCTGTTTGTCTGAAGAGCGTGGAAAGCTCCCAGACCTTTCGTGAACGAATGCCATTCATGCATTCATTCACGTAAGTCCTACAATTATGACCTTACAAGGGTCACCGCTGACCTCCCCCATATAAGGCTGAATCCAGCCTTTGCACTACTCAGTACAAAACGTAGGTAAATAAACATATATATAACAATAATAATAGGTACTTAGGTACTTAAGTTGTTAATTACTTAGGTAAATGTTAGTAGTTTTAGGTAGGTTAATTTTAACTTAGGTACCTACTAATCTTACGTGAGTTGTTTTTCATTTTTGGGTCCTTGATGGACCAAGCAGGTGTGGCTCCCTTGCTTTCTAATAAGCAAGGAGACCCTTTGCGTCGGCCGCTGGAGGACCAGTTTTGGAAAATATTGGAGCTTCTGTTTATTGCAAATTTATGAGCTCCAGCAGTGACCCCTAAAACTTGATATCAAAAATCCGGCCTTTGGCCATCCATCTTTTCAAATTAGGGGTCACCTGTCCTCATCAATTCCAGGGTCCTCCAGCCGCCAGACGCGCCTGTGGGCTACCGTAGGTCACGACTCGGTAGCCCAATTAGAAAACGTGATCACGCCCAGGCAGCCAATCAGCTGCCAGAAGCTGTAAGGCCAACCCCCTGATGGGGTCTCGACTGAAAACAGAAACTTTCAGTCAGTGCTTGGCTGGCAGTCGGGGAGAGAGGTCGGTCTCTCTCCCCTTAGAATTATTAGCATTACTTTTCTCCCCCCCCCCCATTTAGTCCGTATGTACCCGGGAGAGGTGTGTCCTGCGCCAGATATACGGAGGCCTGGACTATAGCATCTCTCCCCTTCCCCCCATTTCCCCTAGGGTTTTCCATTTCAGGTTCTGCCAGCCAGGCACTCACGTTTCTGGCCGCCCCCGTGAGCCCATATGTCTCCGGACGGCTCACGGGGTGCACTGCTTTTGACCCGGGGACCATTATGCTTCAAAGGCGGTCCCCGGGTCCCGCCTTCGCTGCTATTTCCCGGGGTCTTCGGACCCCGGAAGACCACTTTTTTTATTATTTTTCGGGCCAAGTGCCCTTTATTATTTTGTATTGTATCTGGTCGGGTGTGGGCCTTTCGCCCCACCCTCTGGGGTATTTTGGTCGGTTTTTAGCTCTTCCCAAGTGGTTTGAGAGCAGTCGAACCTCGCAAACCACTCATTTCAAAAAGGTGTCTTTAAAATCACCATTTTTCCCATTTTGTTCGTACCTATCCCAAAAAGGCCCCGTTTTCGGCCATATTTCCAGGTAAATGTTTACAAGTTTACCTCTTTCAAACCACTCTAAAACAGTCATTTTCATCTTTCCTAACCCTCTCAGTTTTTCACCACAAAACCAATTTTAAAAGCCTAAAATCAACCTAAATTTGGGTAGTTAGTTTTAGGGGAGGACCCATACCTACCAACCTTGAGGAAGGGGATTTAGGCTACTCCCCAGGAGTAAGTCTTTCAGGTTAGGAACCCCTTTAACCCCACAGCCGGTAACTAGAGTTGCCGGCCATGTTTTTCCGTTGCGTTCAAAAATTAACTGTCGTAACAATGTCCTGTTTTTAATCATTGCCGGGTTAAAACATAAGGTCTCAAAAACATCCTCCAACCCAGTTCTCTTTAAATCTTGTTTAATCTTTAATTATCAAGACTTTAACAGGGGAATACCGGCTCCCCTTTAAACTAAAGCTGTCCTTAGCCGTTTCTGTAGTAATAATTGCTAAAACAGCAATTATTATCCCCCATTGGCTTTTACGCAAATAAAAGGAAATAACACACGGGCGACCACGTGGGAATGGCCATTTCTGGGCCATTTCCGAAATAGAATGCACACACTCACACCGTAGCTAGATGATAGTTAGGAATTAGTTCAAGTTAAGTTAACATTACGGGAATTAGCCCCAAATTGGTAATATTAGTTTAGGATATTAATTGTGATGTATGAATGTGGGCTCCTCATAGAAATTCCTCCAGTTGAGGTTGTGAGCGAAGCCAGGAATGCATGACGTGTGAATGTGGAATGAATGCGGTGTGAACGTGTCTGCCTAATTGTATTTGTATAACTGTCAACGAACGTCTGAATTCGTATGTGTGAAGACGAGTAACTGTAGTTGTATGAATGACTCTGTGTGGATGGTATACGTGAGCATTGTGTGTTTGCAATAATTCGAATGAAAGGTGTGCGTGCCGTATGACTATAACTGTATACGTGGGACTGCTCATGTAAACCCCTCGCGGAGGTCTTGAGTATAGTCCGTAGGGCAACAGCTAGTTTGCAATGTATTAGGCAATCGGTAGTCTTAGCAATATACTAGGCAATAAGTAGTTTATAATAAATGGAATAAATATCGTAGGTAAATAGCTTATATTAGTAGTAATAGTTAGGATTAATAGTTACTGGTAGTAGGTTATGTGCATGGTTATTGTGCAGTCAGGTTATGGTTAGGATTCTAAGCGGTATTTATATGCTTTATAATTACTTCTCTATGAAATGCAATTATACGAGCTAGAAGCAGTTTAGATTGACCTCAGAGGCCCGCGTAAGTCGCCTTATCTAAGGGGCGGAGCCTCTGCAAGAAAAGATCAATCTACATACATTTAGGTGGATTCTAGGATTAGTTTAGGAATTTAGGTAACCTCATTTGCATATTTGCAGTAATTCAGTTTAGGAGCCAAATACTAGGTTACAGGATCAGGCTAAGGTAATAATCGTTGTTATTAGTCTGGTTTAGGCCTGCAATAGTCAGAATAGGCCTTAGTTTGTAACAGTTAGTCCGTAATAGGTAGTAATCGGTAGTAATAGGCATTATACTGTTCAGTAGCCATATTTGTGTCCTAATACATTACTAGTCAGCATTAGTAATTAGTAACTAGACAGTACGTAGCAGTTTAGATTAGATGAGTTATTGATAGGTTCATAGTTGGTGCTGGGTAGTGCATACGTGACTTTATGCCCAAATGAGGCTCGGTCAGAGCCTCATTTGCATATTTGGCCCAAAGGTCCAAAATGGCCACAATCGTGACCAGTGTTGTCCGTTTCTTCAGTAAATCGCTCAAAAACGTCGGTTTCTTCTATTTCAAATGGTTTTCAACCTGAAAGCACAAAACTAACATATAACAAATTACGCAATACTCAATTCGGGTCTAGAACCCGCAAGTGAAAGCCAATCGGTCCGGATAATAGTTGCTAGGGTTTTAATCCCCACCACCTCTGTTTCTAATGGGTTTTAACCCATTTGATTCAGCCGACGTCTGCCCGAAGTTGGCTGCATCCTCTGCAGCTAAGATCTGTGGTCCTGTTCGATGCTCAGGCCGTGAAGTCAGATCAGTTCAGAGATCTCACGGCGCCTTACCCTGTCTTTGAGTCTAAATCCGTGTCAGTCATTCGGGATCCGGTAGATCCTGTTGGTTTCAGTTAAACATATTCCGGAGAACTTGTTCAGTTTGGAATTATCAGTCTAAGGTACTGCCAGTGTTCTAGCTTTGGGTGCAGATAATCAGCACCATACAGCAGCGTCCATTAGCCTACCCTGAGTCACCGCTGGGAAAACCTTGTCGTTTGCGAACTTGAAATCTGCCTTTTCACGGTCATCTAAAACACCACGTTCAATGAAAACAGTATCGTCTGCATCCTGATCCTCGCCGCTGAAGCTGTCCTATAACCTGAGTGACAGTTTTGATCAGTCCATTTTGTAGTAATCTTGAGATAATAATCTGAGAAAGCCGATCCGACCTTTCCGGTTATACCCGACTCTCTTCCGGCCTGTAACTGTGTTTTATCCCTTTTAGAGACGGAACACTTCTCGAAATTCAGTTACCTGGGCAGTCAATTACACGGAGACGCCAGAACGTAGCCAATCTCGCTCCCACCCGTTTTCGGATTATAAACTAACTGAATTCGTTCTTTGTGCGTGTTTCATGCCTTTTGTGATCTGTGTAATTAGGCTCCCAGAGTTGGAAAAGGTCAGAGTCTGTATGTAAAAGCATAGTACAAACAGCCATGAAATAACCCTAAAGTAGAGTGTTGAATCTAGCACATCTGATCTAGGAAACTATAATATATAGAGACTAATTCTGACAAGCAGCAATGACGGAGTAGTGCATATATCCTTCTCCTTTAAACACCGTCGTGTAATAATAGCATCTGTCTGTCCATGAATGTTAATACCTTGCGTTAATACTTCTCTACTTTGTTACCTTGTAGTTTCATAGTGCTTGTTCATAGAAACTGTATCATTCGCTGAGTTTACTGCCTCTTGTACCTTATCATTGTCTATTCAGTTTGTAGTAGCTGTAATTCTTGAAAATAAAGATAATCTTTTCACAGGAAAGCTAGTGTTGCGGATTTCCCTAACAATCCCCAGCTCTATCCGTATTTGAGGTTAGAGTTGAAATTAAAGTCGCCCATAGAGACTATAAATCCCTGTTCCCCTGCTTCAAACGAGCGCACCCCAATCGACCCCATTTTAGGTCAGCCATTGAGCCCTGGTTGTCAGCATACCACTACAGCCGGAGCATCAATCTAAGCGAAGATCCACCTTTGCGTGCCGACCTTTGCCAGTGTCTTAGGTCCTGATCAGATCTAGTCTAGCCTAGTTTATTCTAGCCTAAAGGAACCCTACCTGACTAAGCACGACCCCAAATAACAGCAAAGGTTTATTGGAAATCACGACCCACCTCAAACAAAGAGATTTCAAGAAAGATCTGACAGAGTCTATTACATAATGTTTGGGTTACTTGCATAACCTCCATTTGGTCAGTCCTAAGGTATTGCCAAGGTGTATGACAAAGTTTTTTTTTGCACAATGTTAGTTGTTGTCTGCCTTTTCTTGCAACTGATCATTTTTCTGTTAACGGTGTACTTGGTCCGTTTAATACTAATTTCTTAAATGCAAACAATCCATCAGTCAATGGTTACTACGACTTTCGCAAAGCAAATTGGGAATTAATGATACATTATTTAAATCGATTGGACTGGGATCAAATACTTAATGTGGAACATTCTGTTGATCAATTATGGTTAATGTTTAAGGATGTATTATGGAAATGTATTGAGAAATTTGTCCCGTTTAATGAAGTCAGAAACAGAAGATTTGTTTGGTCGTCCAGAACTAGAAAACTACATGTTAAACAGTTAAAATTGCACAAAATATTTCGTTCAAATCCTACTTTACGCAACAAAAACAATTGGAAAAGTGCTGCCAAAATTGCTCGTCGTGCAAAACGATCGGAGGTGCGTACTAAAGAAAAGAAAATTTTAGAATCAGCTAGCGAACCTAAATTTTGGCGATATGTCAAATCGAAGTTTAAAACTAATTCACCAATTCCTGTTATGATTAGCAATGATAATTTTATTACAGATGATAAATTGAAAGCTGAGAAGTTCAACGAATATTTTGCTTCAGTATTTACACTGGATAACGGAGTACCTTTAGAATTGTCACGTCCTCAACTTAATGATAATCTTGATACTATTGTATTTACCGAAAATAAAGTCCTAGAACATCTGAAATCTATTTCTGCTAAGCACAGTTCTGGGCCTGATGAGATATCTCAGTTTGTCTTAAGCAAATTGTCTGATTCCATTTCTAAGCCTCTATCAATTCTTTTTACTGTAATTTTTCAAAAGTCGTCGATTCCAACTGAGTGGAAACTTGCAAAAATAGTGCCCGTTCATAAAAAAGGATTAAAAACGTGTTTCAAAAATTATAGACCTATTAGTTTGCTGTGTGGTTGTAGTAAAGTGATGGAATCAATTATTGCAGAATATCTGTGTGAATTTTTAGACAACTGTAATATATTGGATGTTAACCAATTTGGATTCCGTAAAAAACGATCAACAGTTTCTCAGTTACTTGAGACTTACAATGCATGGATACGAGCATTACAACGACGACAATTCGTTGACGTCGTGTATCTTGATATAGCCAAAGCCTTTGACAGTGTGCCTCATCTGAAACTGTTGAATGTTTTGCAAAATCTCGGAATAACAGGAATGCTTTTGAATTGGTTTTGTGATTATCTCAAAGACAGACAGCAGTTTGTGTTTATTAATAGTTCAAAATCAGAAACAGTGCCTGTCACGTCTGGTGTGCCTCAAGGAAGTATATTGGGACCTATCTTGTTTCTATTGTACATCAATGATCTTTGTTCCTCTCTTAGTAGTGCATATATTAAATTATATGCAGATGATGCTAAGATCTATATTGTCTACTCTGACCCTGTAATTGGAAAATTGCTGCTACAACAAGACTTGAATGCTGTTAGTACATGGACTGAACTTAGACAACTAGTTCTCGCTGTTGGAAAGTGTTTTGTTATGCATTTGGGGTATGGAAATGTGGTCAATGATTATCATATAGGGAACAATGTACTGAAAGCAGTCACAACTTTTTGTGACCTTGGTGTTACTGTCAGTAATAGTATGATGTTCTCTGCTCATTGTTGTAATATAGCAAAAACAGGATCCAAATTGGTAAATCTAGTATACGCATCCTTCCATACTCGTGAAATTAATTTTTTATTAAAAGTCTACAAAACTTTTGTTCGGCCTAAACTGGAATATGCATCAGAAGTTTGGTCCCCTTATCTATTAAAAGATATTGACCTTATTGAGAAAGTTCAAAAATTATTCACCAGAAGATTACCAGGTTTAAAGAATTTATCTTATCCTCAAAGACTCGAGAAATTAAAACTTCCTTCACTGGAAGAAAGACGAATGGTTAAAGATTTGGTGTTGGTTTATAAAATGGTGCATCGCCTTGTTGACGTAGATTTTGATGATTATTTTGAATTTAGCACCACTGAGACGCGGGGTCATTTATTTAAGCTTAAAGTTCAGCGAAATTATTTGGATATTGCTAAGTATTTCTTTAGCAATAGAGTTGTTCCCATTTGGAATAGTTTGCCTGATACGATTATTTTAGCAGAAAATATTAATGTATTTAAAAGCCGTATTGGAAGCTATTCATTAATGCAGTATACCAGGGGAAGAGGATTAGAAGCCTGTCAATAGGCACACCTCTTACCCTCCAACCAATGATAATATGTAAATGATTGTTTTTTGGTTGCTTGGACTTATGTTTAGATGAAATATTTATGCGAAAATTTTGTTGTATTGTTGATGTTGATTGGCTGGAAATAAAATTTAACTAACAAAAGTTCACATTTTGTTTAGACGCTTGCTGAAGCAAACTAAGTTTGACAAACTAAGTTTGACAACAAAGCAAACTAAACTTGACTCAACCGTTTATTAATTTCGAAAAAGCAAGGAATACCTCATAGCTTAAAAAATTGTGTTGCTTTCAAAATTTTGCTTTCATTTTCATCCAGTCTTCAACTAGAACCTGGATTAAAAGTGTCTCTCCCTTTAGCATTTTCTGCAGCACTCTCTGAAACATTTCAGTATACCTGATAGACTAAACGTTTTCTAGCCGCTGAAGTCAAAATATAAGCTGTTCAAAATCTAAAACTTCTCGTTCTGTTCTTTTTTGTACATCACTTAAATTGCATCCCCATTCAGACGACAGCAAATTTTCACTGAACCATACCTTAGTGATACCATGAGTATCAGAGATGAAACCGGGTCACGGGTCACCGGGGTCACCGGGTCAGTTCGGGTCACTAAATGGACCGGGTCACCGGGTCAGGAGCTCTGACCCGGTCTTGACCCGGTATTTTTGGTTGGAGGAAATTTTTTGCTGTTAAAGCATTTTTGAGACTTTATATCGGCTTTTACCACCTGAAAACTTCAGTTATTACTCAAAAACTAGCCGTAGGAATAAATATTTACGTAGCTTAATTGTCTAGTTTTTTTAAAATGTATGTCGCTGCAGTATCCTCCAGTGATGGAACCGGGTCACTTAGGATTGACCCGGTGACCCGGTGACCCGGTTGAGCCCTGACCCGGTGACCCGGTGACCCGGTTTTCCAAAAAATTTCAAAATCTGCAAAAAATTTTCTATAGTACGACCAAAAAATGTGTGTACAAACTTCGACCGTTTGTAGCAGATTAGCCTTTAGAGTAAACCCCAACAATGTATATATTTTTAGAATCCTCAGGAACTCGAGATTTCGAAAATCCGGAAAATTCCGGGTTTCATTCACGGAAAATCTAAAATTTTTGTTTTTCGCCAAATTTCTATCGCAATCAAAATTTTGTTTTCACGATCGAATAGAGCTGGTCCCGCTGCATATTTTTGCTCTTACAAGTTTTTCCCGAAAATGCACCCAGTTTCCGGAAGTGCGGGTTTCAAAATTACCGGATTTTAAAAGTTTTCTCCAATACCCACAAGATGGGTATCATTCGAAAGCTCTTATCGAGCTGAACAACTTTTGTAACAAAAAGAACTCTTGAAAATGCACACATTTCCCAAAATTCGAGAAAACAGAATTCTCCGGAATTTTCCGGATTTTAAAAATTTTCTCCAATACCCCACAATATTGGCATCATTCGATAGCTCTTGATGAGCTGAACAAATCTTGTAATAGAAGCAACTCGCAGAAATGAGCCCAGTTCTCGGAATTCGCTAAAACCTTCTAAGCTAGAGTGAAATCCGGAATTCGTGAATTTCGGGAATTTGGTGCATTTTCAGATATTGGTTTTATCACAAGTTTTGTTCAGCTCATCAAGAGCTTTCGAATGATACCCATATTGTGGGGTATTGGAGAAACTTTTTAAAATCCGAAAAATCCCGGAAAATCCTGTGTCATTATCTATGTTTGCTCTAGGTTTTTTAAAAGTATTTAATAAGCATTTTTAAGTTAGTGTAGCAATGAGTTAGTTAGTGTAGAAATGAGTTGACAAAACCAATAATTTGTCCGTCTGCGAAATTTCGGGAAATCAATCTGTGGTGAAAAGTGTAAAGAGTGCGGTCCAAAACCACGGAGAACTTTAAAAAATTGGTTGTTTTATATTGCGCAAACATCTACCTTGGTTGCGAAAATAATCTAAACACGTGGTACTAAATAGATTTGTACAATAATCACGAAAGTGATAAAGCTAAACAATAGTCTGCCAGATACAGACAGATTCAAATAACCTCAACCTGCGAAAACACTCAAGACTAAAATATAAGAAAAAAGCAAGTTAATACTGCACATCGAACAAAAATTTAAGTTAAAGTTTTAGCTTGGTAAGCGCAAAATTTCAAAAACTTATTGTAAATTCAGAAAACCGGGTCAAGACCGGGTCGAAGCTCTTGACCCGGTGACCCGGTGACCCGGTGACCCGGTCCAAAAAGTGACCCGAACTGACCCGGTGACCCGGTGACCGGGTTCCATCTCTGGTATCCTCAAAATGTTTCTCATGACCTGCCAAGTTTGAATCTAGTTTTGCAGCTATGATAGCGCTGAATTCAACTTAACTAGAAAAATGAAAATATGGACATGTGCCCTAAGAGTCCGAAATCTATTTTTAAATCTAAAATTTTCTATGCTTCGACTACTGCCGGTTTCTTCACCGCTGCTGTCCTTCTTTTAGGGAGAGTCAGACTGTATGATTTTCAAATCTGAGCGATTAGGAAAATCTCAGAAACGTTTTAAGGTTCACAACCTTTGCGTTTGATTTTCATGTTTTTTTCGAAATCTTATGTCGTACTATCCTTAGGGACTAGTTGATTTTAGTTTGATTTTGTTTGTAGTATATTGCATCAATCTTTGTTATAAGCATGAATAATTCTAAAGAATTCTGAAGAACGGAATGAAACACTCAAAAATACAACTAAAAATATTTTACTACAGTAATAAAACACAAAGGTGCTCATGTAAAGCTCTATAATTAGAATTAATGATGTGCTGACTTTGGCAATGTATTATGTTGTAAACTGATTCAATGTTAATGCAGATGAGTGCGAAATCGTGCAACCCAGTTTTCATTCTTTCCGGTTTATATATAAATTTAAATTTATATTTAAATATTTATAAAGTTTGCCCAGTTTCATATTTTAGACGCCAAGAATGTCCAAAAAGATTAAAGAACGCTGACCGCTCCCCAATATAAGAATTTTTAGTGTTTCCAAGCTTAAACCTGAATTTCCAAAAATACCGGGTCACCGGGTCACCGGGTCAGTAAATAGTGACCCGGTTTCATCTCTGATGAGTATATAATACTAAGAGTGGGAAGCTTAGCCCTTCCTAATGGACATGGCCTGCACTGCAAGATGCTCGGCACATTAAGGCCGAAATGTCGGGGGGGGGGGGGTCCAACTTACCATTGTTCAGCATGTGTTTATATGCGTTTGAACTAAAACGCATTTGAGGGTACCCATTTGAGTGGCTAATTCCCACCATTATGTCAAAATTATGCGTATAAGTGGATCTCTCCTGTTTAGCGTTGTTACGTGTGTGTTTATATGCAGTCGAACTGAAATTCACTGATGAGGATTACGGTAGCTAAGTAGCCAATCTAATACTTTCAGTTCAATCGCAGATAAACACATGCTTAACAACGCTATGCGGGACTCCCGTGCGATCTCGGTGGGTCCAATTATATACATAATTTTGACACGAGGTAAGCGATTAGCTAATCAGATGCGTTTTAGTCCAAACGCATATAAATGGTGAACAATGGTAAGTGGAACCTCCCCCCCCCGAGATTTCGGCCTTAATGTGCCGAACATCTCACAGGCCATTTCCTTTACAATCTTACTATTTTAAGAAATCATCTACTCGTGGAGACGCAAACATCCATAAACGAAGTTTTCTTCAATCACTGTTTTGTATATGGAACTTATGGAGTCGTTACTGCAATAAATTACAAGTGGCACCTTCGTAGAAACAAAAACTCTTGCAATAACCGTATCCTACCTAGAGACTTCGGGCATACTACATAGTGGTAAATTCTGTTGCATCAAAACGGCGCTCCGCCCACAATAAGCAAGTGTTCCCCTCTGGGTGCTCTGTTCCAAAACAATACCTCCCCCGTCTCAGTTTGGGGAAGGGCTCCTTGTGTGCAAGGGTGGGGGCGCTCATGCTAGCTAAAATTAGCTGATATGATTCTGAGTGGCTGCAGTTGGTAACTCCCCTTAAACGTAAACGGGGACCACTTTCAGTTACCCCCCTCCCAACTGGGGACCGTTTTTGGAATGATGGTGTCACTACCGAAATCTGCTAGACCTCCCTCCCAAACTGGGGGTTTCTGCAATCTGATTGGCTGCTAATCCCCCCTTCCAACGGGGACCACTTTTCGAGGACCCCCACAACTGAGAACGGGTATGCTTTGTCACGTATTGTGGTCGGAGCACCGTTATGCAATGTCAAGAAGAAGAGCTCTCTAGTGGTTTACTATTCTTCCTATATATCTTCCTAAGCGCAAATCATTCACTGTTGCTATGAACGAAACAAGTATCTAAAGTTTTTGTCATGATACAGTTTTAAATCTGCTTTCATATCTCAGGATGTTTCTATTCATAGTTCAGAAATGTCGTTTTCGCAGAAAATTTGTAACAAATCTTGTGAATTCGTTCTTTTGTGAACAGATCAGGCAGGAAACTCTCAGGAAAAGAAATAACTGTATTGTTGCATTTTTAGATTTGAAACGAAAATGTTGGCTATCATATCTGTGCTGACTGCAGCAGTGGTTTCTTCGTTGGTGAAGGTCGACTCGGTTTCGGGTGATTTGCTTCCGTACGGATCACAAGTAGGAAATCCGAAAGCGGCCACACAACAGTTCTATACATCTCCCAGTACGGAGTGTCAATACGAAATAAGGCTGATTTACACAGGCCATTTGAGATACAGCTACACCGACATGCTCTGCAATGAATACGGCTCTTTTTATGTTTTCGGCGCTGACTATAGGTTTCCTTCTTCAGATTCTGAGATGTATGGCCGATTTGTATCAGATGAAGCGACACTAAGCGAAATCCAAAAAATCATATGCCAACCCAAAGCCGTACAGTATGAGTGGATTTTCATGGCAACGTGGATAATTGTTCCTGATGAACCTGGGGACGGCAGTGGTTCATTTCAAATCGCTCTTGCTAAAGATCGGGACGTGTTTTATGTTATTTTGATTTTCGAAAATATCGAAGGCGAATTCGAAAGCTTTGCCGAAATAGAAATTAGTTTTTTTGGCTCAGTGGAGTTTAGTATCCATGATACCATGGGATTCAACAAATCTGATATTCATCTCGAAAGCAACATTGGACGTCCTGGAGTTTATCTTGTAAAGCTCAGGAACAAAACAATTTCCCTGGATAATTTCCAGGAGTGTGAGAATCCTTCTGAGAGCAGTGCAGATAATGGCGATGACTCAGGTAATAACCAATATTAATGTTAACTTCACAATATCAGACATCAAGTGGATTTTCTACCCCATTTGGCAGACTGCCGATTTTGTCAATTCTTAGTGTGATAACATTGATAAGTTAAGTTAACACAATTTAGTTTGTTTCAGTTTGAGTCTAAGCTTTAGCCTATATCCTAAATTCAGTTTCAGTATCAATGACTGAAATTAAATATGAACAACATGAAACATCGTGTCATTTTCATTTTGAATGACTGAATTATCGCTACTCAGAAGCTCACATTGGGGTGGTCTCGACAAAATTTGGGAATCTATGCCTTGAGCATAAGCTTGTGATAGCAACTGGTTCATTTACCTATCTATTTATTTATTTGATTATATATTTCTTCAGTTACTTATTGAGTTACTTTAGTTGACAGTATAATTGAACAGGATTTAACGTTTAAGGATAGAATATAGAATAACTCATGCACGTAAAGCTCAATTATTGATAACGGGGTCTCAGAGCTTTTGCAGATTGCACCTATTTCTCCTGGAGTCGATTTTCCGCATGCAGCCAATCTTGCGGTCGTGGGTATCGTTTGAGACACAGAGTCAAGAAGTCTGGAAGCGACGGAAACTGTCCCAAGCATTTGATTCATGAGGAATTCAGGTGTACAAGGAAGCCGTGTACACGTTCAGGTACTCCTGGCCTACTGTAGTGAAGTGCACCCCCTTGAATTCCTTGTGATAGAAACTTTGATACGATGAAAATGATACGAGTATTGAGATATCTCGAGATGCGAGTTGATTATACGAGCTTTCACTATAGAATCGGTCGAACTCGAAAGCAGTTCAAAATTACACAATGGAGGTTACAACAACGATTTAAACGCGGACTTGCAAGCGGATCCACGAAAGATACAAGCATTTATCAGAAGGAAATAATGAAACACACCTGCCTGCAGTCACTATGGCAAATCCGTAGTCCGTGCAGGAGAGAGCCAATGGGTACGGTGAGCGCTCTTGCCCAGGGAAAACTATTCCATGGAGATCCGCGGGCCACTGCAGTCCTCTTTCTATGCATAGCACAGTCAGAGAGGTTTTGATCAAACCTTCTCTGGCTATGTTGCAGCACAGATAGAGCCGAGCTGACTGTCCCTTTCTGAACAACAAGGCTGGTGAATAACACAAAAACACGGTACAAAGTATGATAGATTTCGTAAGTTTTATTGTTGACTGTAATGTTGTAGCATGCATTCTGACGCCTTGGTCACGCTGGACGGTCTGTCGCTATGGACGTCAAAGTCGCAGTCGATTTCTGATGAGAGGAAGTCGTGGATTTTGGTGTCAACCTAAGCAGATACAAATTCGCTACTGCATTCAAAGTAAGCTTAATTGATAAGAAGATAAAAAATGATAAATTGTGCAATTGTATGCTCCCTAATTCCAATCATGACCAGAACATTGCTTACCCTAGTGTAAGCGCAAAGTTTGTGTTTTAGCAAACATCTATAAAACATTCATTCACATTTGTACTAAAGATTGTGATTCTGGCAACATTTGTTTTCAAAAAATTATTAGTGTATGTAAAATGCACTGTGTTTGACAAATTTGGTTAGGTTAGGTAAGGTTAGGTTAGGTTAGGTTAGGTTAGGTTAGGTTAGGTTAGGTTAGGTTAGGTTAGGTTAGGTTAGGTTAGGTTAGGTTAGGTTAGGTTAGGTTAGGTTAGGTTAGGTTAGGTTAGGTTAGGTTAGGTTAGGTTAGGTTAGGTTAGGTTAGGTTAGGTTAGGTTAGGTTAGGTTAGGTTAGGTTAGGTTAGGTTAGGTTAGGTTATGTTAGGTTAGGTTAGGTTAGGTTAGGTTAGGTTAGGTTAGGTTAGGTTAGGTTAGGTTAGGTTAGGTTAGGTTAGGTTAGGTTAGGTTAGGTTAGGTTAGGTTAGGTTAGGTTAGGTTAGGTTAGGTTAGGTTAGGTTAGGTTAGGTTAGGTTAGGTTAGGTTAGGTTAGGTTAGGTTAGGTTAGGTTAGGTTAGGTTAGGTTAGGTTAGGTTAGGTTAGGTTAGGTTAGGTTAGGTTAGGTTAGGTTAGGTTAGGTTAGGTTAGGTCTGTGTCTGACAAATTTGGTTAGGTCAACAACATGCTAGAAATTAAAAAAATCCAAGATTAGCATGCTAACTGCAGGGAAAGGATGGAACCAGTTGTGGACAAAGGGAATGGTCCCGTACACATCAGCTCCCAAAATTGCTGGTACAAGCGATAAGAAAATCGGCAACAATCTGTAGGTAACAAAATTTGCCAAAAATCGAATTCACGACTCTAAACGTTTTAGTCTCCACCGGAACATTTCTAAAATCGTTTTTAAAATCGTTAAATTCGTTAATGTCGTTAAAATCCTTCATTGTCTGTTAATAAAATGTCCTCGAAAAGTGTAATTTTGGGAAAATCGCTTTTCTTACAAAACTATCGAAACTGTAGAAATCGTTAAAGACAGACACATTTTGATCTGCGAATGTACAGTTAATCAAACTTACGTTCACCACGTGACACGTGGGGGAATGGGGGTGCTGACTCCGCCAGACCGACAAAAACCGGGGAGACCCTTTCAGCGAAAAGGATAAAGCGCAGACCCATTTGTCCGAAAAGGGTAAAGGGTAGACCCCGCAGCGAAATTTAAATTGGATTGATCTTTTACCACATTTTAGCAATTTTTTCACAAAAATTTATCATAAATCTTGTCATTTTTTACTAATTTTTGGGCAAACTTGATAAAAATTATAAAAAATAGGCAGTTCCCCCTTAAAATTGTAGAAGTTTTCAGGGGTAAACCACTCGCCAAAGGGTAGGGTAGACCAGAGTTGTATGCGGGCCGATTTTTGGGGCCCGCGCCCGGCCCGCAGCCCACACCTCATGACAGCGGCCCGCAACACTCCGGCCCGCGGCCCGCACACGCGTAAACCGGCCCGCAGGCACATACAAATTGCTACCTATGTAGTACCTGAGCACCAAAACAGTTGTATTTTGAAAGATACTTCCGGATCCGGCAAATTTTTCTGTCCGTTTAATTTGAACTTTGTTGTCTACCAAATTAGTGTTCTTAAAGTGGTAATAAAAGCCTATCTTCCCTTAACACGTTCAGTACTACTGAGCCATCGGTGGGTTAGTCCGATCTGGCAAACTACTGACCCACCCTTGGGTCAGGCTAGTTTTAGCATGTAGTTTACAGAGAAAAAATTTTAGTGTGCAAAGCAAAATATTCATGCAGCTTTTAGTGTGTACAGGAGGAGGAATTATTCCTGTATTATTTATATTTTTGTTTGTGAGTGTATTGTAGTATTAAAATAGTATTAGTCTATGAAGTAATTAACCAAAAATGGTATTAGTAGTGAACGTGTTAATTAAAAGGGTACACCATGAACACTTTTTTGGGCAGGGAATTTGTTCATTTTTAAGCAAATATTTGACGCATTTATCCTTGACAGCGAGTTTCTTTCAGCACTTGACGAACTTAATTATCCAGCTATTAATTGTAGAAAATAAAAATTGGTATTGAAAGCGCCAAAGCTGCGACGCCGCAGCAATCGCAGACAATTTTCTCCATAACGCCCTATGCTGTGGAACTTCATTCGGCTGTAACTGACCTTAAATGAATTAGTCTTTAGCAAGAAGTGGTGAATGAAAGTTAAATGAATTAAAGTCTTCAGTAAGAAGTAGTAAGATTTAGATTTGTTTATATGCAAAAGCACGAATTTCCGAAATTAAATTAAAAATTCAGTTCCTGCGCCAATGAAAATAGGCGTTAAAGCTTTTAAAAATAATATTTCGGCAAATATGTACGCTACCCCGACTTTCAGTGCTAAACACTTACAAAGGTTCCAGTAGAAACCACAGGACTGACTTTTGTAGATGATAAATACGTTTCGACTTATTTCTGCAAGACATAGTTGATATTTTTCACAGAAGATGCTTTGGTCTAATGGATTACAAGCTAGACTTGTATATATTCAATACAAATAAAACCTGTAGTTTTCACTGGTTTATATGTTTACTCTACAGGTTATTACTCAATACGCTGATTGATTATGCAAACTGAGTAACATAGTACATGCTGAAGGTGTCGAATAGTATAACGAAGTCAAATAGTGTTTAAAAATCTGAAATATTGCCTTCTTTTGTATATAATTTGGTATGTATGAAATCTCTAGAAAGCAAAATCATCCCCATGATAGCCCAAAATCGGCCCGCATCGGCCCGCGCGGCCCGCGCGGGTAGTAAAATTCGGCCCGCCCCGCCCCGCCCCGCGGGTACCCGCGGGTACCCGCAGCCCGCATACAAATCTGGGGTAGACACCCCCAAAATCGGCCCCGTGTAAATGTATGTTCACGATAAGTACCAAAGTTTGATCTCAGGAAGAAGTCTTTACCGTATTATTAGATTTCTATATTTGTTGGGCGTGGCTTTGTTTTGTTTTAGGGCAGATGTTCAATCCGCGATATTTGCAGTAGCTTGCCAAGTAATTGAAGGTACTGAATTTCTGTCTGACATATATATTTATCTGTCTTTAATGTGCATTTATTTTGCAATTAGTTCTATAGTGTTTATGTTGTATGCATAGTGCTGTTTCTATATATATAATAAATACTGATAATATCAAATTGAAGAGTTTTGCGAACTATTCAACATAGTTGAGCTGTTCAGCATTGATATGCCAGTCGGTACAAATAATCGCTATTCAAAGGTTGAAGGATATAGTTGTTCGCTCTTTGTTATGAAAAAATTACCAAAAATGTATGTATTACCAAAAAATCGCACTCTGGATTTTGCCTGCTTTTCCCAACTTTGGAAAGCGACTACTTCAGCTAGAAGGCTGCAATCGGTGCGGCTATATTAGGCCCCCGGAGTATTTTGTGTAAAACACAAAAGCAAGGCGGCAACCCTCTAGTTTGCATAGTGCATATGCTCTGCAATCGCGGTGAAAATTGGAAGATGATCATGCTTCGGAAAATTGGTTTCTCTGAGACCTTAAAATCGAAAAACTTAATTTAACTTTACGGATTTCATGGTTCATTAGTGGATTATTTGATTTCTGAAAAAGTTTTCGGTGCCAAAATAACATATATAATTGGGTATATCGCGCGATAGACAAACGCTAATAAAATGCTTTTAAAAGCAAGTAGAGCTCAACAGTATCTGTCAAATGAAAATAGTAAAAACCGTGCGACTGTTGCCCAACTGTCACAAATTGGCAATACTGCCCTGAACGGAAATATCGCATTCTTGAAATTTTGCGTGGATGGTATTAGCATACTACGCTAACTTATTTTGGAAAGTTTCGTCAGGTTTCATTGAGATATGGTCTGCCAACTCGCAATGCGTGCCCAAAACGGATCACAACCTTACAAGGAATATCATTCTAGAGTTATTGAATATTTAATTGGAACAAAAATGTTTTTGCAATCATTCTGTTCCAGTTTATAAATCTCCTTTTCAAACAACAATGTCATTTCTTATTTCGTAATGTGAACGAAGCAGTTGGTATCAAAAGTCTGTGTAATGTGGGTAATAGCGTACCGCCTTAGCTTCTTTCAAAGCAGCTAATCATGAGTGTCGTCAGTCGTGTCGGCATCCTTTGAAGTATTGAGTTGGGGGCATCTGTTAGACAGGCTAAGCGGGAAGGGGGAGACAAAGCGACTGCATGGGAGCGAAGGCAGGAAATTAACGGGAAAATATTGGGGGAGGGTAAGAGAGTATGGGAAAAATACTGAGAGATCGGAGAAAATTTTTGAACTATAAAGAAAATTCAGAAAACTATATATATTGTCTCTGCGTTCATTGTTTTCTTCCTATGTTAGAAATTCGGATGTTAAAATTAGAAATTAGCACTAGACGGGTTATTTCTATGGGATTCGTCACCAGAACAGTTAAATATAAGGTCATTAGATCTAGTCAGTCATCAAGCGGAACTCGGCGAAGGGAGAAATTGCACCACCCCATTACACCGTTCGGGCTTTGCCTCGGGCTCGGGTCTCTCGTGCTTTGACTCGGGCCCGGGCCTCTCAGGGCTTTAACCGGACCTCGGGCCTTGACTCGGACCCGGGCCTTAACTCGGGCCCCGGGCCTGGCTCGGGCCTTCGGGCTTCGGGCCGGGCCGAGCCCGGCCCGTGCCCGGCCCGAGGCCAGGCCCGAAAAGTTGGTGAGGCCCGGGCCCGGCCCGGAAAATTTCTTAACGG
Organism: Trissonchulus latispiculum; assembly: GCA_030248195.1. Lineage (NCBI taxonomy): Eukaryota > Metazoa > Nematoda > Enoplea > Enoplida > Ironidae > Trissonchulus > Trissonchulus latispiculum. Next base: position 25,743 of record JASAND010031068.1, read on the forward strand.
CACAACTCTATGTACCCCCAATTGGCTTATGCATATATATGGAGAACCGAATTCCTCCGTTATCCACCCGTATCGAATGTGCCCAGGTCTGTCTTTATGAAAACCTACATGGCATGCCCCCTACTAGTATTGCCCCTGACATCCTTGACCCCGGCCCCAGCACCGCCTATAAAAGAAAGAACTGGGTACAAGAAGTGACCGCTAAGCGTGCCAAATACCCGAATCCCTGTGGAAAGCTACAAACCAATGGACCGGACAAGTTTATCCGAACTTACGTCCAACCTGCAAACTGATGTTGAAAAGAAAGCTTTAACACTAGCTAAAATTAACTGGTATTGCAGCTATGGTTGGGTTAGGGTGTTTACCAATGCTTCCCTGAAGGGTCCCCCTGGTCGCGGCGGCGTTGGTGTCGTTTTGTTTTGGAAGGACATAAAATAGATTTACGGGATCCCCCTTGGGCCTCAGCCCTCCACAACGGACGCTGAAATTGAAGCTATTTTAGAAGGGATCGCTTGTGTAAAAGATGTAATAGAAAATGCATCCAAAGAGAAGATATTTTTAGTGACTCCCTGTCAGGGCTACAGCGGATTTCCAATGGCTTGCCCGTGTTTGAGAAAACGTGTAAAGAATTTGGGATTATTCCCAAATTGGTTTGGGTGCCGGGCCATATTGGGATTAGTGGCAATGAACTTGCTGACAAAACAAGCCAAACAGGCAGCAGAATGTGACCAACCATCTCCTCAATTCTACAACACTAAAACTGCAATACGATTGATAAAGAAAGCGTCTTGGAGAAAATGTATCTACAATTCAGAATTACCAAGTGGCCCTAGAAGAGACTTGCTAAGATCCTTTAACTGTGGACAATCTAGAGAAGTTGACAAGACCCGAGCAGACAGCTATATGACTTTTTATTAGCGGGATTCCCTGGAAAACCAAATCAATGTCAGTGTGGGAAACCAGTCACAGTTGCTCACTGTCTTCGGGATTGCGATCTCTTTAAGTCATATAGAGACGCTGTTTGGCCAAGCGATTAATTAGTGTAATTTTTTGCATTATTATATTAATCTTGCTTGGTATCAAATTAAAGTCAGAATGTACACTTGGTTTTTGAAATAATTGTGCCTCAGTGATTCTACTGTATGCCTCCATGAGACCGTTTTGTGCCTGAGTGAGACTTTTGTGCCTCAGCGAGGATTGTGCCTGGGTGATACTCACTGTGCCTGAGTGAGACTAATTGTGCCTCAGTGAGACTTGTGCCTGGGTGAGACTATACCGCCAAGAAGAGGAGCCCTCTAGTGAGTGGCTCACTCTTCTTCAAATATATAATAGAATTATGAACTCTTGGTAGAATAGAAGTGTTAGAGAAAACACAAAATTATATACTCATCTCCATCAGATTATTATACCTAAATTCTTTGGAAATAAAGCGGTATTCAAAGTTTATCCGAACTCCGAGGTAAGAACTAAGAATAAAATCTGAATAACTTGCACTACTTACTCTGATTTTATTCACATTAAATTTTTAACTTGGTGCAATGGAATGTGCAGTTATTCAGATTTTATTTAACAATAATTTCTGATTAGCTTATCCGGATTTGATTCACATTTGGTGCAATCAACTGATAGTTTCATACTCTACTCTCTTCTACTTCTTCATCCTCCTGCGCCAGCGCAGACAGCAGTAGGACAAAAACTGGATATGCGTAAGAAGAGCCGTGGTTTCGAAGTTAGTGGAGCTGCATATTTACACAAAAACTGTGCAAAAATCATGGGTCTTATCTCGATTACCCCCCACCACTCAAAAACCTTAAAACTTGACCAAATGAGCTAAAACTTGGTGTGGGTATGTTTTCGACCACGCTGAGTTCAAATATCGCAAAATTTTTCGATTTCGCGAAATTCGATTTTTTTTGATTCCTAAGGGGGACCAAGGCAAACCGAAAATTTTTTGTCTTCGATTTTGCTGAAAAGATGTATATAGGGGTTTTCGGGGTGGTAGAACACGATTCTGAAGTCCGTTTTTCGATTAAGCTTTTAATTAGCTCAGTATAAGCTAAAGATTTAAGCTTAAGATGTAAGCTTATACTGAGCTAACGAAAAGCTGAATCGAAAAACGGACTTCAGATTCGTGTTCTACCACCCCGAAAACCCCTATATACATCTTTTCAGCAAAATCGAAGACAAAAAATTTTCGGTTTCCCTTGGTCCCCCCTTAGGGATCGAAAAAAATCGAATTTCGCGAAATCGAAAAATTTTGCGATATTTGAACTCAGCATGGTCGAAAATCTACCCACACTAAGTTTTAGCTCATTTGGTCAAGTTTTAAGGTTTTTGAGTGGTGGGGGATAATCGAGATAAGACCCAAAATCTGGGCTGTGCCGTTAGTGCAGTGTATACAGACACCTACATTTCTCTAGCATCCGAAAATAAATCTTAGCTGTCACAACAGCTGTACTGCAAACTAATACAGCAAGTTTTTACAAGTTTTTATGTAAATGGCTGAAGATTTCATATCTATTTTATGGTATATTTTTAACAGCATTTTTTAGTCAATGTTTTAAGTTTTCTGGACAGGTATATATACAAACGAATAACTAAAGTGTATATATTCGATGTTAGCACTCCCTCAAGGTTGACAACGCTAATTACTAAGTAACTTGGTGGTAAGTCTGTTACCTAAAATCTTCCTAAAATTGTGCTTAAATTTAAAGACAGACATCTTTTAACAGAAATTTTTGTAAATAGTAAAACGTAGTAAAAACGGTTTTAAAATACCTTTGTAGTTTTGTGCAGTCAAATTATACATCACGGTTTTACAGCAAATTTAAAGAAATATAAAAATGAGTGATTTTTGCGTTTTTATAAAAAATACCAATTGGAACCTGATCCGGTAGCTAGAACCGGAACCGGTAGTCAAGAACCGGAACCGGTTTCAAGAATCGGAACCGGTTCCACCACTAAAGTAGCCAGCCGGCCGGCCGACCAGTGACCGTCCGGTAAAACACCGGCCGGCCTCAAACACTAGTTCGGGCCTCATAACTGGTCTATCGGACGAGCCATGGGCAGGACCGGATTTCTCGGACAGCTAATCCATAAATCGGTCGGCGAAATCTTGTCCGCGCCGTGAATGGTTTCCAGTCAGTTCGGCTACTGGACTTCTCGGGCCACTCGGGCTGGTCGGGCCGCTCGGCTCGTGAATCGGTTCAGGCCGGGCTGCATATAGTACTTGCGCCCAATCTGCGTCACCTTTTGTCTACGCAAAAGGTGTGGTCACTTTGAAAGGCTGTAACTTTTGAATGGCGAAATTTCATTACATAAAACTTTACAGAAGTCTCAAGTACCTCTGCTTCTACATTTCTTTAAAATTTGACGGTATTAGGTAAAGCCAATCGTAAGTTATAGCCATTTTTATGCTAAAAAAATGCAATTGTGAACGCTGTGAGAAGTTAATTCCCTAAAGTGCGTCGGGCGTGTCCTAAAGTGCGTCATTTCAAAGCAGAGTTGGCAAGTGGGACGAATTCTCTGATCCCATCCCATCCCATCCCACCAGATTTTAAATTCACCGTCCCATCCCATCCCATTTGTCGGAACTTGCTTTTTCCAATCCCATATAATCCCACTTGCAGTATTTGACCTTACAATCGCTGTAGCATTGAAATTTTAATATTGGCATAAGGTCTTGAGGTGGTGGTAATCCTTTTGTAAGGGGAATTTTGAAGCGCAATAAACTTTCGCAATTTTGGGAATTGGAAAAATTTAACACACCGTTTTTAAGCTTATAATCAGTAAATCCGACAAAAGCAAAATTTGCAAAAAACCAGCAAAATTTTTTCACATACTAAATATGTATAGATCATCGAACTTTGAGTAAAGATTTCGCAAAACTATAGAATCGGGCAAAATTTCATTTTGTATGAAGTATGAAGTTTGGTATGAAGGACCTGTGGGTTGAGGGAAATTGTATGGATTTTGCTCAACAGGTCTTAATGCTCCAGGAAATCCGCCAAATGTGCGATGACACGAAATTTTGCAACTTCGCATTGAGAATTCTCCCAGCTGGCGAAGTTCAAGTAAAGAAAAGTCCCTCCGCAATACTGCGAATTTTCATCCTGCCAAAGCTTACGCGAATCCATGGGGTAGTTTTTGAGAAATCAATGTTTAAAATAAAATAATAGCAGTTTTGCCAAATATGTTTGTCGGTCAAATCTCTAGCTTAAAGCACCGGATTCCAGCTAATAGGCATTAATAAAATGTGCAATTAAATTGTATAAATTGATTAGAAAATAAGTCGATAGGAGTAAATCGAGTATAAATTTATATTGAGTTATAAATTAAATTGAGTATAAATAATTCAAAATTCTCCTTAAGATTCGGCAGTAATTTTGACAAAACTGATTTAGTCAAAAATGGCCGTTTTTTGACCCCCAAAATCGTTTTTGGATTATACTGATTTAACCACACTAGAGATAGCTCTAAGGTTGTGTAAAAAAGTAAACTAATCTAAAATTTAAGTCTCATCTCCGTCGGTTGTTGAGAAAATTCATCTTAGCCTTGCCTACGCCTCGGGTAATTTCAATTTCAATATGCAATTATTCACTGTCATACCGTGGACTCAGTGCAAAATTTGGTATGGCACTACCCCTCATCGCGAAGGCGAGCGACTGAGGTGTGACACGGAAAAAATTCACCTCAAAGCAGAGGTGTGCTGCGTCGAATGTAGGGAATCGAAAAAGTGTCGTTATAATTCTGCGCCAAAAAAATCGAAACTGGTAACATTTACATAGTTTTAAAACTCTAAACAGATACTGTATCACTGTGAAATTAGAATTTTGAATTAGGTCTTCAAAAAATTTTAATTAATTTGTGAAGATAGCGAACTACCGAAAGTCGCTAAATTCGGTCACTATTGGTGACCGAAAATGAGGGTCATTAAGTTTTGTTTAGATGTAGATTATATATAAAAAAACTAGAAGTCCTAACTAAAAATTCTAATTCCACAGTAGCACAGTACATGTATAAAGGAAGAAAGAAAAGAAAGAAACAACTCAAATTTTGAACTTGAGATGCACGACATATGTGGTTATTTTATGTGTGAAAATGAACGAAATCCGTGATCTAAAAATTTTTCATGATGGACTCCCCTTAACTGCTAGCTCAAAGGTCGGATAAGCAAAAATGTTCATTTCGGTGAGCTTTTTCCATTTATATCAACCAATCAGATGTATTTCATGTAGGCATCTAGTATTACGTACCCTTAATTAGTCCTCTTGTTTATGGAAGTATAGTATTATCACTGTGCTAATTATTTATCCCTCCTTCTCTTTTATAACGAACTGAGAGAATATGTAGTGGCAAAAACCAAAGATTTTTATTTTTCGCCTAAAAATTCGTGACTGGTCCCAGAATGTTAAAGAGCACCATATTAGGAAAGTTTCATCAACTTTCATCATAAAAATTGGAGCCTGTAAGGGTACATTTACACAAAGCGATACCAGCACCTTAAAGAGCTCCCTGCTTTGCTTTGCTGGTAGTAGTCATCAGAAGGCCAATCATGAAATTGACCAGACATTTTTATGCCAAATTTACCAAAATATTGCACTTTTCAAAATTTGGAAACTGTGTTTGAAGGCATTGTAAGGCAAAATAATCCCACAAAATCCCACTGATCCCACATGGGATGAGTTTTCAATCCCATCCCATCCCATCCCATGGGATCCCATGGAATCCCGTGGGATCCCATCCCAGATGCCAACACTGTTTCAAAGTTCCTATGATTTGCATTAGAAAACCAAACTTTGAGATGCAATAACCCCTGTTTCCGACAATTTTATGCTACGAAAATTTTTTATATGGTAGTTGGCTTGTATGAAAACAACAATATATCAAAATCAGCAAAATCTGTGACCTTCGCAAAATTTGTTAAAATGCCAGTACTGTACTATTTAAAGCGAATTTGAGTTGCAAATTAAACTATAACAATTAATAAAACGTAATTATCTCGCCTAAAGGCGAGATAGCTGTTTTCGATTCTGGAGCAAAACGAACTGTGTATGTCCAAAGTTGAATTTCTACCCTATGCTTATTAACACACCTTTCACTAGCAGTGATAGTTTTTGTACGGAGGGGGCCAAGCAACTGTGTTTTTCAAATCCACCAAGAATGCTTGATTTAAAATTTTCTTCATGATTTAGGGAAAAGTTTTAAAATTTGTAACTTAAACTTCCGTGGCGGGGGCATTTATTTACTGTGACATAAGCTTTAAAAGAAATTCTTTTCACAAGTCCCCCTTTGGCTGAAGTTAAAGTTATAGGTGTTTTGATGCAATATGCAAATTAGCTTCTGCGACGTGAATTCAGTTTACCAGCTGACTTGATCTAGCGAAGTCGCAAGCGAAGCTGATTTTGATGTCGATCTTTAAGTTGCACGCTAGTCCAGTATGAGGAAAGCCCACCGTTTTATTTGATAAATATTTCTCTGTCTCCTACTAAAGTACAGGATGAGGGTCCGCCATAAACTGTAATCAGAACTACATAGGCTGGAACTATTCAAGTCTATATGAACCTATGCTTAAGCCAAGTGCAAACTAAGGCTAAGAATGCGGCTGGGTAGAGCCTCGACCACAAGCTTTCCTAAAGGTGTCTTTTCTGTGTCTGTTCCTCCGATTTAATGCAAAAGCAACTGTCACTGGCTTAGCAATCTGCTAAAGGAATATATTCAAAAGCAGACATCAAAAACAGTTCAATTGCTATCAAACATCGTTTCTATGTTCAGACATGAATGTAAATGTAATAAATTTGGATGAAATTCAAACTCAAAATGCGCAAACTGCACCATCACCATAAGCTGATAATTTTTTTAATTTCGTATTGTTGAATGAAGAGAATGCAAATTTAAAATGCAGTCCTAAATAAATGTATTAGTACTTACGCTTGCACCAAGTATGATTAAAGTTAAGAATAACGCCAAGGTAACCCAGATGGTTATATAACATCGAGTTAGCTTTATGGTTAAGGTTAACCCTAACCTTCTGCACCAACGCTTTTTAGCTGAGTGATAACTTAAACCTAAATGTTAACACACAGTTAACTTTTAATAAAGCGTTAGCCAATCCGTAGAGAGTAAAGAATGATAGTAATATCCTTAGAACTAATGGAGCTAAGGGTTAACCCTACTCCGTTGAAGGTTAAGTTAACCTCTTCTGTAACACCGTCTTGGTGTTAATCTTAGCAGATCCGCCTTCCAAATGTGCTCTTAGCCTGCATCCGCATCCATACTTATTACAATGCATCATCCCAAATCTTAACTCCGTTGTGTTCAAATTCGTTGTCTCAGAAACGTCTTAATTCCACATCGAGATATTGCTCCTTTTAGGAGCCTGCTTGTTTTATGATTGAAAGCAGGAAACAACGACTTTTACTAAAAAATAATATGCCATAAAAACAGAAAATTTGGTATCAGATTGCTCAGAATTTCCTAAAGATTGTGCTTTTATCTCGTCTAGAGGCGAAATATTTGTGATTGAATGAGTCTCATTTTGAACTGTTCCAGTGCTAAACAGAATTTATACACTATGCTCAACACAATGCTCATTTAACTGGCTGTTTTTAAACGCAGGGGACGTTGAGCTCTAATTTTATACTTGAAATGCAGCTTGAAAATTTCTTTATGTTTCCTTTGGATCAAGAATTCGAAAAATAAAATTTTATTAGTCCAGATTGTCTTTTTAATTCTTGGAACCCCCTTTACAAAAATCGTTTTCACAGGCCCCCTTTGGTTGACTATAAATTGTTGAAACCTGCAACTCTTGTAATATGCAAATTAGTTTCCTTAATGATAACAGCAGTCTGTGCCTAGTTAGTCTGGAATTCAGTTGTTTCCCAATCAGTGCATTGAGAAATAGACGAATTAGTTATAGTTTGCTTGTGAGGAAGCCGACTATAAAATCCGGGGATGTAGCCCTTTGGAAAACAAGTAATTTTGCAAATAGAATAGGGAAACCTACTTTTAGACCACTCCTTCCAAAATTTTTGATTGCGAACTTTCAGCAACCAGAAGAGAATCCGGCTATGCTTTGCAAATTCTGTCGACCGGGCGCCTGCGAGTACAAGCGAGTGACGGCCAGCTTCCAAATTTGTAGCCAGCCACGATTAGTCATCCTTTTTCATGAAAATGGCGTGACATCTAGTACGGTGAAGTACAGTAATATCAAGAGTCCATAATTTATTCCTTTATATTATAGAAGAAGAGTAAGCCACTAGAGGGCTCCTCTTCTTGGCATTGCGTAACGGTGCTCCGACCACAATACGCGAATGTTCCCCCGTTTGGGGGGGGGTCGACAAGCATACCCCCTCCCCGTTTGGTGGGGGGGGGGGTAGGCAAAAGGGGTCCCCGTTTGGTGGGGGGGTATGCAACAGGGGTCCCCGTTTGGTGGAGGGTAGGCAGAATGGGGGCCCCGGTTGGGGGGGGGTCGACAAGTCAGGCTAAGATTGGATGAATCTGATTGGCTGTTGGCGACCCCCCCAAACGGGGACCCCTTTTGCATACCCCTCCACCAAACGGGGACCTTTCATTGCTACCCCCCCCCCCCACCAACCGGGGACCTCTATTTCCTCGCCCCCCCCCACCAAACGGGGACCCTTTTGCGAATAGAACAAAAACTACCGTAATCCTCTGCTGTACCCCCCCCACCAAACGGGGAGGGGGTCTCTGCAATCTGATTGGCTGTTGGCTACCCCCCACCATACGGGTACCTCTTTTCTGCTACCCCCCCCCCCCCACCAAACAGCTAAACCGTTTCGACCCCTACCAAAGGGTCTCATCAGACGGCTAGGCTACCGTTACGGTTTTTTAGCCTCTTTTAATCTTTTTTACCTTTTTTTGTAGGCTATATGCCTACTATTACTAATTATTAAGCTGGTAGACCTGACTTAAATAATTAATTGACTCGATAATTGTAAGTTTTAAAAAAGTTTTATAAACGTGCAAATAGTTGTAAACAAAGTTGCAAAAAGTTTTAAAAAAGCTGTGAAAAGATTTATAAAGTTTTATAAAGTAGCAAACATTTTGTATAAAGTCGTAAAAAAGTTTAATAAAGTTTTATAAAGTTTTGGAGAAGTGAATCAACAGGTAGGAAAAAAGTTTTATAAAGTTTTGGAAAAGTGAATCAACAGGTTGGAAAGTTTTATAGAGTTTTGAAAAAATGAATCAACAGCTAGGAAAAAGTTTTATAATGTAGTTAAATATAATTACCAAACCTACAATTAGCAAAAATAAGCTGTATGCAACCGAGCGTTCTCAACCAAGAAAAATAACACAAATGAAGTTTTTTTCTGGTTTCTGCTAATTTATACCAGAATTGAGGCATTGGTTGCTATGGCAACAGTTGACATGGCAACAGTTGCTATGACAACAGCTAAACCGATGCCACCCCTGCCAAGAGGTCTCGTGCTACCGTTACAGTTTTGATTTTAGATATCTATCCTAAATGGAGCTTAATCTTAGATATGATTGTTGCTATGGCAACAGTTGCCATGGCGACAGTTGCCAGGACAACAACTAAACCGTTTCGACTCCTGCCAAGGGGTCTCATCAGACGGCTAGGCTACCGTTACGGTTTTTTTTGTAATATTTTCTGTTTTTTATTTTTCTTCACATACTCATATACAGTTACACATAAGTTACACATATACGCGATCATCAAAATTCCATCTGCTGATCGTTTTAAATAGCAAATGTACAATACCCAACTCTTACAACATATGAATATTTTACAAACAATAACTGTACAATGAGTAACACGGAGTAAATTTCGGAGTAATTGAGAGTAAATGAAGAGTAGTCAGGAGCACCAATGAGCAAATATACAACAATCAAGAGTAACTAAACAGCATCAAAAATACTTGTAGTTCTAACTAAAAGTACGGAAAAGATTACATAACGCTAAGCCTTTAAAACGTCAAACATCAGCAAACATACTCCTAAAACCTACACCAAGCCTATTCCCAGTTTAGTTCAGTTCAATCACTATGCTCACTATTTTCGCTTGCTTGCCCACCAACTACCTTTTCAGGTAGCACCACAGTGCTTATGTCAGAGTTCTTTTCAATAGCTCGCTTCAGTGCTTCTTCTTCACTAGAATACTTTTGCTCATAATCTGCTTGTTTGTCCAAAATTTCCTCAATAATTGGATCATTCAGAAAGGCTTTACAGCGCAGGATATGGAAATAAATTCTTCTGTTGAGATCTGCTCGAATTCTTGGTCGAACTTCATGTAGGCTTCAAATTCTGCCTCATCCTCGTCACGTCCATCTGACTGATAGTCAGAGATTAATCTATCTATCCTTTTATCATATTTTTGCTCAGACTGTTTCACCAGCTTATCCCAAAATTCACCGATATCAACAGTATGGCATGTCTCTCCACAGCTCGATTCACTACTCTCCTCGGTGCTAGCCTCTAGCTTAGAGTCCTCATTGTGAACGTTCTGAATGTGACGCTGTAGGTTGAACGCTCTTGTGAACATCAGCCCACATTGATCACAGGAGTGTGATTTAGAACTAGACATTGTTGCTGCTGGATGTCAGCTTCCTACTGTATATATATATACCTTTTTATTAATTTCGACGAGAAAAAGAACAGACTAACAGAATAGGAACAGCCTCAGAGTAGGCTCGGAGTAAGCTGGGAGCAGCATCGGAGTAGGTTCGGAGTAAGCTGGGAGCAGCATCGGAGTAGGTTGTGAGCAACCCTGGAGTACATTAGAGCAGCAATGAGCAGCTCTCACTGAGTGTGTAAATACGGAAAATACTTACATTTTTGTTCTTCATATGACGACCCAAACCTCTTCTTCCAAATCTAACACAACACTGTTGACACCAAAATAACCAGAAAAACATTATTGCCATGTTTAGCTTCAACCAGTTATTACTGAAGTTGATTCAATTTCACTTTGTCACAACAATGTGACACTGTGTTGCGATAGCAACCGAATGATTGTAACAAAATTTAGCATTATCACCACATTTGGCTTACTGAAGCAGCTTCAACTTCACTTTATATTATCAATATGAGTATTACGATAAAGTTTTCATCGTAGTATATACTCCAAAGTGAAGTTGAAGCTGCTTCAGTTGCACGTTTATAAAACTTTTTTAAAACTTACAATTATCGAGTCAATTAATTATTTAAGTCA
>JASAND010031069.1:0-25160 GCA_030248195.1 Trissonchulus latispiculum
GCGCAGCATGATAGCAGCACCGCACAGCGACGAGGATACTCTCATCGTGTTCAGCGACCCCGATTTACTATATAAGGGCAATCTTTCAGGCAGTTTCAACTTGTCCATTTCAAGTTACAGGGCGTGCTGCACGGTGCTGCGGCTGCAGCGCCGCAGCGCAGCACGATAGCAGCACCGCACAGCGACGAGGATACTTCTCATCGTGTTCAGCGACCCCGACTTACTATATAAGGGCAAGCTTTCAGGCAGTTTCAACTTGTCCATTTCAAGTTACAGGGCGTGCTGCACGGTGCTGCGGCTGCAGCGCCGCAGCGCAGCATGATAGCAGCACCGCACAGCGACGAGGATACTCTCATCGTGTTCAGCGACCCCGATTTACTATATAAGGGCAATCTTTCAGGCAGTTTCAACTTGTCCATTTCAAGTTACAGGGCGTGCTGCACGGTGCTGCGGCTGCAGCGCCGCAGCGCAGCACGATAGCAGCACCGCACAGCGACGAGGATACTTCTCATCGTGTTCAGCGACCCCGACTTACTATATAAGGGCAAGCTTCCAGGCAGTTTCAACTTGTCCGTTTCAAGTTACAGGGCGTGCTGCACGGTGCTGCACCTGCAGCGTCGCTGCGGCTGCCGCATCGCAGTGCAGCGCAATAGCGGCACCACACGGAGAAGCAAACATGCCTATCGTGCTCAGCGACCCCGATTTACTATATATGGGCACCACCAAATGGCCGAAAATAGCCGTTTTTAGCGACTTTTCCCAACTTTGACCTGGGCGAGGAACCACAGGCGCCATGCAGCCCGAGGGTCACATCCGTCGGTTTCGGCGATATGCTCATCGTTTTCAGCGACCCCGATTTACTATATAAGCGCACCACCAAATGGCCGGAAAACGCCATTTTAGACGACTTTTTGACAATTTTCTATGTTGGGACCCTCGAAAATTCTCTAAGTCCGAATGTTCGTGAGCCCATGTTTGACAGTCTGTAGAAACCGCTAGAATCCGAATTAGGCCAAAATAATCAATAGTGAACAGGTTCATGGTTTCGCTAACAAGATAATAATAGGTAAAGGTTACCACCATAAGGCATGTGAAAAATCAGTGTGCTAGAATAAGTAGCACGAGCGTAAAGGAGAAATACAAGCTTATTTGCATGAATGGGTTGCCGCTGGCATTTTTCCTCTTATCAAGGGACATAACTCAGATTGCATGCAGTTAGGAGCTTTGGCTCTATTACAACTTTTTATCTACGCAACAAGAGCTTTCCAATGATATCCATATTGAGAATTTCCGACACTTTTTAATTTTGACCCATTTTGACCGATTTTGGCCATTTTTGACCGATTTGAGGCTCCGTAACTCATTTTTCCTCCACTTTAGTGCGTTGGCCCTATTACAACTTTTTCATTACTCGTCGAGAGCTTTCGAATGATACCAATATGAGCCCGATCTGAGAACTTTCAATTTTGAGCCATTTTGGCCGTTTTTGGCCATTTTTTGACCATTTTCGGCCTCGTAACTCAAAATGGGTGCATTTTCAGGTCTTGACCCTATTACAACTTTTTCATTACTCGCCGAGAGCTTTCGAATGATACCAAAATTAGCTCATTTGGACAACTTTTTTATTTTACTCATTTTTACTCACGGGGCTGCTCCGGGAGCACCTCTGCCCCCCCAGGGCTCCCCCCGCTTCCGGGAGCAGTTCAAGTCAAGACCTTCAAAATGAGGTATCAACCACCTCTCTACCCCTTTCCAATCTCGAGATAGAGGGGGGGGACAAGAATCCGGAGAATAATAATAAATAATAATAATAAATAACGGACATACCCAAGTTAAAGGGTTGCCTTTTTGTTGAAAAAGCGGCAACCCAACAAGAGAATAAAAAAAACCCCACTTAGAAAGTAGGTCTGAAAAATGAAAATTTTCAAAGTTCAGTTTTTCCGGGCAAGTTTGGTATCATTCGAAAGCTCTTGGCCTGGGGATTTCAAAAATGTAAATATTAGCTCTTAATTCCTTACCGTTAATTAGTTACGTCTAATTAAGCATTTTGAAAACACGCAATGTATATACCTTTTTGGCTCATATTATGGGGCGCTCTCCGAGCTGCCCCATGATATATATATTATATACGTATAAATGTAAGTACGTGACTAAACTCGTGTTATTGAGGTAGCAAAAAGCTACTGGAACGCTATCCCTCTGATTAGTAAACGCCAAGAACACACATTCGTTCACTTGTCATCAGGATGAGAAGAGTACGGAATTCTTAGTCATCCTAACATCTTATCTCATACGTAATAGTCATCCATAATTCAAGACAAGCATGCTAAGACTGCTAAGTTAACACTTTTAGCATATTGTTTGCAGCTGTACTTACATAACAGTACCAAAAGATGTGTATAATATACGTATGTAAATGTATCAGTATATAGCTAAACAACACATAAAAACACAGCACGGAGGCGTCACATTCTCAATTAACATCCAATCCAAGATATTATAGAACCTCAGAGTAAGCTGCTTTAGGCTTCGATCCCCTCCCTTTTTATAGCAAACTACTTCAAACCTCTAGCTAAGGGTTGCTGACTCCTTATTTCCGTCCACAGATGTTGCCTGAAACTCTGCACACAGACAGACCGTTATGTCCTACATACAGAAGCCCACATGCAAGGCAAGCCGCTATGCTCTATATACAGAAGCAGATATAACAATCTACATGTCCATAACACGGATATACGTTATACATATACTTATATGCATGCTCAGCACAGAAGGACGTAAGTATATATACGTACGTACTGAAACATGACAACGTGGTGCAACCAGGAGGAAAGCATTCCTACATGCACTACGTATATGTACATCGTCGATACATGTACGCACGTAAATATGATATGGATGGGTAGGACCAGAACAGTGGGCTAAGGACTATTAGCTAAGACCTTTATTCGGTCATGAAGAACTACCAGAATCATTAGATAACCCACTGGCTGGCTCTCAAGACAACACACGCGAACACAAACACACACACACACACACATGCATACACCCTTTCACAAACCCACATACCATGCTTTTTTGGGCGATACCTGAGCATAACTTTCGCAAAACTTAACCAATTTAGCTCAAATTAGGCATGGATGCATTTGAATACGTTTCTGATCGATCAGTAGCAAAATTTAAAAAATTGTGAAGTTTTCAACAAGGGGGCAAAGAACCAACAATTTTTGCATAGACGGGTTTTCTGGGTCGCTGAACACGAATCTGATAATTGTTCTTCGATTCAGCTTGTTGTTAGCTAGATATAAGCTTACAACTATAGCAATGTATGCCACTTTTTAGCAAAATTGGGGACAAAAATGTTATTGGATCCCCTGCCTTGGTCCCCCTTGGGAAACTTAAAAATTTTAAATTTTGCTGCAGATCGATTAGAATGTTTTCAGAGGCATCTATCAAATTTGAACTAAATCGATTAAGTTTTGCGAAAGTTACGCACAGGTGTACGTCTGCTTTAGTCTCGCCTTTCGAAAATCGGATTTGGGTAAATTTTGCATGTTTTTGTTAGAGTGAGTGTCTTTGATTTCAACTACGTATGTAAAATTACAAAAATGGCTTCTCAAGGTTATGTATAACCGCTATAAACACACCTAGCGTCAAACTAATGTGTTTTACTAGTTTTTAGTAAGATTAAGAGTCGTAGCTTAATTATACATTGCGTACTCATTAAATCATGGTATATACTAAACTGAAACAGACAACAAACTAGATACGCAGGCGGGCTGGTAGGCAAAAGTGCATAAGCTACTGCAGACACGGAAGACTCAATGTAAATTTGAAGAAGTAAGCGGGGGTGCCAGAGCCCAAACTACAATAAAGTATCAGAAGAAATACATTTAGAGCACTCTTGAAAGTCAACTATCGCATTTTTCGGGTATATACACGTTTTGGTGCGTATTTTTATTTTAGACTACGTATTTTTTAAGCTCGACTGCGTAAATAAATACGCAGCAAAAACCACGACACGCACATAGACAAGCGTGGAGTTCGTCACAATTTAATTGTATGTCTGCAGTGCAGACAATTCTTTAACGGAACACGCTATTACTTACTACATGCCAATAACAAGCAAAGTTGAGCTCAATGCAGTCTATCGACAAACATCTTATAAGGGCAGGTGTAGAAAGTCAAACAAAAGTTCAAACTTTAATAATTTTAATTAGAGTATATTACCATACCATTATTATACCTTACCTGCACAATAGTGAAATTAGATTTATCAACAAACGCTATTGACTTATAGAATCTCATGACCTTTTCTACCGCCCCCTATCCCCCAAACCAATAACTAAAATTCTGTGTGGACTGGAGGCGCCCTGGAGGGAGACAGAAGAATTAAAGAATGTTTGTCCCCGATTCTGCTAAAAGTAGTTTCACGCCTATTCTGGGGCGAAGAGCACGAATAGCGCCTCATAAAGTGCTTCAGTGATTCATAAAACCCTTATATATATATACATATATATATATATATATATATATATATATACATATACGCCAATATTGGTGCTACAAAGGCAGACATACACAAGGAGGACCAATGGGAAGGAACCAAAAAGTGTCTTCAATTTTGCTGAAAATTGCATTATAGGGGTTATCAGGGTCGCTGAACCTCTACGTATTTGAAGAACGCTTTTGGTCCGGCTTTTAAGCTGGATAAGTTTAAACGGTAAGCTTACGTACAACGTTAGCTTCCTTATTATATACAAGCTACCGAAAATTTGAAAAGGCTATTCAGATTCAACAAAAGGAGCAAAAGTTTTTGATCCTCGTCGTCAAATTACAAAATTTTTTCTAAAAATAAAAGCAGGGCTGAGGCAGGCGGGCACGCCAAAAGATCCGATCCGAGTTTTACGTAACACGACTAAATAAAATTGAGCCAAATCCAACCGGACGTTCTATTAAAATATAAAAATTAAATACGGTATATACTAGTGATGTGCGCCGGAGCTCCGCTCCGACGGAGCTCCGATTTTCGGTGCTCCGGAGCGGGCATCTGCTCCGGTGCTCCGGGTACCCGGAGCAGCCATTTTCAAGCTTTGATGCCTGTCCGTTGCTCATAACTTGGGTACTAATAAAATATTTCATGATTTCTTGCTAGTCTTAAAGACGATGAATTAGTGCTCGTTTTATTTTTAATAATTTTCTACTTTCTCAAGACTGCTGTATAATTCGTTTTCTGGAGACAAAGAGACAATGTTTTCTGTAGACAATTTTTCCAACTTGCCCAGATGATATAGGTGAAAATTTAAAGATAATTCTAAGCTACGACTTCTAAGAATTGTTTCAATACAACGTTTTTAATTAATTGCCCTTAATTAATCCATTAATCCATCAATTATTCCCTTTTCCGATGAAATTTATTCTTCTACGTAAACTTTCAATGTTTACAAATGTTTTCTTTGCTTTCATCTCACACATCTTTTCTAAGATTTTTCAGACATAATTTCTCCTTGTTCAAATTTATTTTATGATTACATACTTTTTAAAATTTAAATAGTGGATAAAAGCAAATCTGGTCCACGTTTGTTAAATTTGCAACATATATAGTTCATCATGGATTCAAAAATTTATTTTTTGACGAAATTCACGTATATAACGAATTTTATGGAGCCCTTTTCCTTTTCTATGAAATTTTAACTTAGGAAATCTTGAAAAAGTGAGACAGAAGTAAACGGCAGTAAACTAACACCGGCTTTTATGTAAACGCAATAATGCATAATAAAACAGCCACGAGTTCTGTGAAAAGTTGTCGTAGTCTGAACTGAACTCATTTCAGATCAAAAACACAGGCTAGCAAATAGAACAAATGTGTCTAGCAAAAGAATCAGAATCTGAATGCGAAGCGCTATATTATAGTAAACAGTGAGCAGACGTGCTTTTCGTTGCAAAAATAATTTGTTTACATAGCTTAAAATATAATTTTTTACAATTTTAACCTTCACAATCAGTCGGAGCTCCGCGGAGCTCCGGTGCTCCGACAGCCCGCTCCGGCCGGAGCTCCGAAGCGGGCAATTTGTTAAGCGCACATCACTAGTACGTATATACGTATGTTGTCGTATTCTATCGTGCATTCAAAACGTTTGAACAAATTGTCTTTTATTTTTGGACCTTCTCTATACATTTAAAATCCTGAAAAATACCAGACATCAAATGAGTACCTTCATAACAATCGCGTATTCCGTTGAAAAATATGTAAAAGTTTTCATAACCGATGAAAAGCAGAGATAACCATGACTGGAAAGAGTAAATTGGAACAATAAACAGAATTCTGACAATCCAGCGCTGCTCACTGGGACAGGTGTACCAACGAAGATGCTGATATATCTTAAAAATATAACAAACCCAAATATATTACCATATACAAGATACACTGTATATACACCCAACCCAGAACCAAAATTCTCGGGGCAACCGTGGGACTTGAAATAATGGCGGTTTGATTCCTCAGGGAGATCGGCATCTTTGGAGGCCGATGTGTGTGATGGGAAGACTGTCGGAGGCTCAAAGACAACAAACAAAAACAGGTATATACACTGCAAATATATGTACGATAGATATATTATGATAATTGAGGAAAGAACTTATCCACAAGTAACAGAAATGCTCCGCACAAAATGGGATAATATGTGTGTTGGCCTATATACACATGTGTGCTTGTATTGTACATATACGGTTGAGAATGGCATAAATCCAACACAGCAACTTTTGGTGGATGGTGCCATGTCAAAAGTTGCTCAGCTCACTTAGGGCTTTCATTTGATACCAAATTTGACCACTTTTGAAAAATTTTATTTTCGACCACTTAACCCCTCACCCGACTGACCCTTCAAACAGCAAACTGGAACCAGCCCAGCAAAATAGGTACGTCGGACTTAGCTTAGCTTAATTCTGGCAACAGATAGCTTCATCCCTAGCCAGCACTATGGTTACTGTCACGAACGAGTCCTCTCCACTGAGATCTGTCAGCGGCCATGTCGGCGCAGATGGATAGCCACTCGGTCTTCCAACGACGGCCATAAAAAACGTGGCCTGCCAAAAAGTCCAGATCCTCAAAAACAGTCCGAAGCCAAGTTTTGGGAGGCCGACCAGGAGGTCTCCAAAAAGGTTTGAGGCGTTGCTGATGTTAGCACTACGTGGGGGTGCCTGTTTTGCGGCATTCGTAGTACATGGCCCAACCATGTTAACCTCCGCTTTTTCAGGATGAGCCCAATATTCTCAGTATGCAGGAACCTGGCGCCTACTTCGGCATTAGTTACATGCGCCTGTGGGAGGATTCGGAGGATTCTGCGCCAACAACGATGCTCAAATGCACTAATCCTTTTCAGGTCAGCTATTTTCAAGGACCAAGTTTCGCAGCCATACAGCAGGACACTTCTCACAGCAGCATCGTAAACTCTGGCTTTTGTTGTAATGCTGACGGCCTTTTTGGACCAGAGAGGTCTTATTAGTGATTGAAAAGCACTCTGGGCTTTGCCTATACGGGTGGAAATCTCGGCAGATGACGATCCATCGTTGCTAATTAGGCTACCAAGATAGCAAAAGGAATCTACAGATTCCAACGTAACGCCATCTAGGGATAGCTGTGGTGGCGGTAACCATTTTGGGCCCATGACTTTAGTCTTGG
Organism: Trissonchulus latispiculum; assembly: GCA_030248195.1. Classification (NCBI taxonomy): domain Eukaryota; kingdom Metazoa; phylum Nematoda; class Enoplea; order Enoplida; family Ironidae; genus Trissonchulus; species Trissonchulus latispiculum. The sequence continues at coordinate 7,682 of JASAND010031069.1, forward strand.
TAACATTGATTTCTAGTCCCACGACAGCGGCAAATCTTACAACTCGGTCAATAATCGACTGGAGAACAGGAACCGAGGTTGCTAAAAGAGCCACGTCGTCAGCGAAGTCCAGGTCAGTAATGGTTTCATTTCCAGCGGGAATGCCAAAGGTTGGATCGGTCATAGCCATCTTCATAATCCAGTCGATACAGAAGTTAAAAAGCAAGGGACCTGTTACAGACCCTTGCCGGACGTTATCTGAAATGGAAGCGAGTCACGACCGTACACTCGAACTTTAGCTTCCGTGTTCTTGTATAACATTTTGAGGATGGTGATCAGCTTCGCCGGAACTCCTTCACTTTCCATAATTTTCCAGAGGGCATCCCGGTTCACAGAGTCAAATGCTGCTCGGAAATCCACGAATGCAGTATAGACGGGCCTTCTGTACTCGTGTCTCGTTTCCAAGACATGACGAAGCGTAAATATCTGGTCTATACACCCTCTTCCTGGCCTGAATCCAGCCTGATTTTCCCGCTGTCCAACTCGCTCCCTTTCCTCTCTCACACGCTCCAAAACGATGACTTCCAATAGTTTGAAGGCTACAATCAAAAGAGAAATTCCACGGTAATTCTTGCACAGTTTCCGATCTCCCTTCTTGAAAAGAGGAACAATAACCGCAGTGTTCCAGTCACTGGGGATGCATTCTTCTATCCAGATTAGATTTAAAAGTCTGTGGATGCTACGTGCCAGATCATCACCTCCATAAGAAAGTAGTTCCGCTACTTTCTTATGTCGGACGGCAAAACGGATACTGGAAATGAGCTGGGCGCACCAGATAACCCCTATAAACAAAGTTTTGAGAGGCTAGGTAAAGCTTACTATGGACCTCCAGGAAGCGGTTTCCGACTTGACCCTCCCGCCCGACGGCAAAGTAGAACCAGTCCAGCAAGATGGGTGGGTCTGACGGTAAAACTGACTGCGGGAATCGATTCTCCGTGCCAGAAAACCATTGCATGGAAAATTTGAGCTTTTAAAGTTGAATAGATAGCGAGAAATTTCGATTTTACATTTTCCGAATTTTCGCCATTTTTGACGGGCCACTGTGGTCGCTAGGGATGTGATAGAGATACGCAACCTGGACCGTTAGTTAGTTCAATATATGTAATTTCTGAATATAAAATATTCGGCTCCAGCTCGTAACATTCGACCTGAGCGACGACCACAAAAATGGTCACTTTTCGCTGACTTTGCGGCGCCACTGCGGCGCAGCTGCGGCGCAAAAAAGTTGCCATTCTTAAATTCTTTAGAGGGTACTACTAGACCCTATAGCTCTTTAGGTTGGCCCACCGCTGCAGTTCACGTGAAAGCGGCGAACATTATGTACAATACAACCATCAGATAGGAGAAACCGGAAAAAACATCGCCGCCATAACCGGTCCGGGGTGCAACTTTTTAACGGTAAGTGATACGGGGCTGAAACTTCACAGGTATACTAAACTCGATGTGCTCTATAATTTGCGCAGGATCTGAGCAGGATTTTGCGCAGCTTCTGCGCAGCTTATTTTACACTCTCCAGCCACTTTTTACACATATTAGGGGTCGCTGCCGCGACCCCTATGATAACTTGGGAGTACGGCACAAAAAACAACGGCCTTTCACCCTCAAAGCAGTGGTGCAATAGAATGGTTCCACGGAACTCAGAAAGAAGCGTTAAGGTGCTTTCATAGTCGTGAACGCAGGTGTCCGCGCGTCGACGCGCGCCTACATGCGTCTACAAACGTCAATATCATTTTGCGCGCATCACAGCAAGTCAACGTGCATCGATGCGCGTAAACTGGCAGGCTACTACAAATGGGCGCGTCGACGCTTCCAATGGCAGCAATTATGGTTATTATTGATTGGTTATATTAAGGTATGGTTATAAATTCAGAACACCTTTATGTAACCTGGCCTGTAAGAAACATTTCTTTTCTAATAGAGTTATATCTGCTTGGAATAATTTACTTGCTGCAGTTGTGGAGACTTCCAGCATTGAACTGTTTAAGCATCGTTTAAGACATTACCTATCTTTGTGAATCTTTTTCTCTCCGCAGGGCTGTTGCGCGGGCTTTTCCAAAAAATAGGAATAAAAATAGGAATTTTACCATCAAAAAATAGGAATAAATAGGAACATTTTGGTCAAAAAATAGGAAAAAACAGGAATTTCCAGGCTTAAAATGAATGCTTAATTGTTGGTTTTTACCAACAGAGCAATTATATCATGGTAGGTATGTTTAGGGATTTTTTCGGGGTGGGATCGGCGGGGGAAGTTTGTTTTGCAAAAATGAGCCAAAAATTGGCATTTTGGCGATTTTGCAGTACAAACTCCTAAAGTTCAAGTCCTCCAATACCTGGATTTAGGCAAGAAAATAGCAATTTTTACGAAAACATCTCCGGCGAAGCAAAAGTTTGGAAAAAATGTGCCTTTAAATTAGTGGTGGGCACTGGATATCCGGATATCCGTCTACATTTCAGACAAAGTAATGACAAATTAGCAAATTTCTGACAAAAATTTCAAAAAATTTTAAATATTTTTCAAAAATTTCTCTGAAACTATTTTTGAAACCAAGGTCGCGTGGCTTGGCTTTATGATAGAAGTTCACAGCGGACCGATTATTTGACAGAGAAATCAGAAATTTAACTGCAAAATCGAAAAATTTTCTTGAAGTTAAGTTTGGAGTAGGCGGATATCCGGATATCCGTTAACGCAAAATAGGCGGATATCCGGATATGAAAAACATCCGGTGCCCATCACTACTTTAAATGGATTTTAAATGTCTCGAGAGATTGTATGTAACTATGATTTTTAATTTGATGAACGGTGCTTGTCGCAATTTTAGGTATTAGAACCACTTATATCATCTCATCGGTTTAATATTTGAAGCTGAAATATTTGACCACTCGGCCAATGGGGAATCAGGGGCGATGCTATTAAAACTGGTTGAGTTTAATCTGGGTTTAACCAGGGTTGGTCACCGGCGGGAACTGGGAACCGGAATATATAATATAGAAGAAATAACGTTTTTCCGTTTTTTCGAATCCTTCGAACAAAACTAGCTAGTTTTTTCTGGCAAGTTTGATAATTTTTCAAAACTTTTGGTAAATTTAGAAATTTCCCGAAATCTCTTGTCTTGTATGCACTCTTTCAAGCGACAAAAAGATAATTACTGAAAAATATCAGTCAAAGGGTCCAAAAAATTGCTACTGGCTCTCAATTTCGGAGAACTCTATAATCTTTGTTGAGATCCCCGCTCCCAGACCCCTCCTCCGGCAATTACTTGTATCGCTACTTTATCCGTGGGTTGGAATCTAACATTTAAAAACTAAAAATGCTAGAACTAAAACACAAACACCCAAGGTTAAAGCATGAGTAAAGCTAGCGTGGATGTGCACCGAGCACTGCATATTCAAATTATGGAAAACCTATACATGCCTATGGCCTATACACCCAACTAACAAAAATTTGGGAGCTTAACTTAATCCGTGTGGATTCTTTGTAACCAAGAATTTATAAAACAGGAAAATGTTGTTGCAACGCAGGCCCGCACCCAGGATTTTGAAAAGGAGGGGGTCCAAAGTAAAACACAACGGGGGTCTGGGGGGCGGAGCCCTCCAGAAGTTGAAGAATTTTTGCATTTTTGCCAAAAAACAGTATATTGGACGTTTATTTCTAGCAAAAAGTGAATTATCGCGCAGAAGGCGCGAAAATTTTTTAAAAATAGCTGTTTTTGCCATAGAAATAGCAAAAATTTTCCGTTTTGTCATCCCAAAAGGGGGGGTCTAGACCAGAGATGAAACCGGGTCACCGGATCACCGGGTCACCGGGTCAGTTCGGGTCACTATATGGTCCGGGTCACCGGGTCAGGAGCTCAGACCCGGTGTTGACCCGGTATTTTTTATTGTAGGATTTTTTTGCTGTTATAGGATATTTATCAGTTTTACCAATTTTTGCCAACTGAAAACTTCAACAATTACTCAAAAACTAGCAATAGAAATATTCTTAACTTAATCGTGTTCGTTTAGTTTTTTAAATGCTTGTCGTTGCAGTATATATAGTGTCCTCATAATATTTGTAATGTCCTGTCAAGCTTAGATCTAGGTTTGAAACTACAATGATTGCGTTGAATCTCAACTAGAAAATGAAAACTATTACATGGGCCCTGAGAGTCTGAAATCTTTATTTTAAAATCTAAAATTGGCTAGCCCTAAAATTCTTCATGCTCCATCTACTGTAAGTGATTTATCGCTGCTGCTATTATTTTTGGAGGGGGAGAGTCAGACTGTGGGTTTCAAATCCCGGTAAGAAGGAAAATCTCAGCAAAACAAGGTATACAAATTCAGAGTTTTACTTTGCATTTTTTGCAATTGATATGGCTTACTACATATCTTCAGGAACCAATTGTGATTGATTTTATTTCATATTCTCTGAATCCTAGCCATACGAAAAAATATTTCCAAAGAATTTCCGCTGAGTGAAACTTCAATCATACAACAAAATGAAATATTTTACTAAAATATATAATGATAAAACAGAAAAGTGCTAATGTTAAACCCTATGATTATAATCATATGATGTCATGACTTTGGCAAAGTATTTTGTTCCAATTCGTTTAATTCAAAAAGCTATGTAGTTAACTTCACATTATTGAGTGCAAAATCGTTCAAATCGTTTTGATTTTTTCCGGCTTACTTACAATATTCACTTTCCGATGCTACTACTTTAAGGAAAGCAAAACTTTTACCTTACATACCCATATTTACCTTGTACTTAATATTTTAGTTGTCAAAAATGTCCAAAATGGCAAAAAACACTCACCGCACCCCTATAAAGTATTTATAATTTTTTGCAAGCTTGAACCTGGATTTTCAAAAATACCGGGTCACCGGGTCAGGGGTCGACCGGGTCAGTAAATAGTGACCCGGTTTCATCTCTGGTCTAGACCCCTTGAACCCCCCCTCTGGGTGCGGCCTTGTTGCAACGGTAGTATAATGCTTCTAATCTTTCAACGAAAAATTTAGTAACCAAAAGCAAATATGTAAAAAAGGTACATAGTGTTAGTTAGAGGACCAATAAGCAAAACTAAGACCAGGACGTTTTAAAAACAAGGAAAACACAATTGCGCCGAAGGCGCAAAATTTTTTCCAAAAAACTATTGTCATTCAAAACTTAAAGAAAGTTTTGTGTTCTGTTCAATTCCAAATTCAACAAAAATAACCAAGATCCAATGACAATTTACTCTGGTCAAATAGAAAAAATAGGAAAAAATAGGAATTTCGGCTGAAAATAGGAATAAATAGGAATGTCTCGAAAAAATAGGAAAAAATAGGAAAAATAGGAACCGCAACAGGCCTGTCTCCGTCTTATATTTCCCTTTGCTTTCAATAAATTGAATTGAATTGAATTGAAGCAATACACCAGGGGCCGATTCCATAAAACTTTGACTCGCATGATGGTGCTAGCATGCGAGAACTCGCAATGCTAGTGCTAGTCGTCGAGTCAAGTGCTGGGGTTTTTTAGGCAAAAAAAGTGGAGGGTGGAAGAGTGGGGGGGACGCCCCCCCCCCCACTAGTGGGGGGGAGGTCCAAAAGTTGGGGGGAAATAAAATGAGCTAAAAATGTCAAAAATACAGTATAAAAAGCCTGTTTTCTACATATACTGCTATAACTAAGCTTAAAAGTGCCCAAAAATTAAGTTTTGGCACCAAAATAGACGATTTTTTACCAAACATTTCCGGCGAAGCCGGAAAAATTTTGAAAATTTTGACCAAAAATCCTAAAAATTTGGCATTTTCTGGGCACCTTAGGGTGAGTGGGGGAGAAGCCCAAAAAAGTGGGGAGGGGAACGATTGGGGGGGAAGAGGTCGAGTGGGGGGGGGACCCAAAAAGTGGGGGGGACCCCCGCCCCCCCCCACTAAAAAACCCAAGAAGTGTACCATAAAACTTTTCGCTTGACTCGACGAAATTAGCTAAGCGAGTGCGGCGACCCGACAAACTAGCAGTGCTAGTGCAAGGACTAACACTGCGAGTGCGAGTTCGCCAGAAAATAACCATAATCATTTAAAAAATCGCATAAAATTCAAATCTCAATGAAACTTTGTAAAAATTGCAGATATATAGTCGAAAAAAGATTCAAAAACTTGCGTCTCTTGATTTTGAGTCTATTTTGATAAAAAAATGAAAAAGTTATCAAACTTAGACTAGAGAACTAGACGGATGCTAGTAGCGCACTAGCAAGGCACGGCCAAAGTTTTATGGAACCCGATTAGTCTGCTAGTGTTCAAACTTGTGAGAAGCTAGACTCGCAAGTCGAGTGCTAGTAGCTACTCGACTGCGAGGGTTTTATGGTACACTTGAGGCACTAGACTCGACAACTAGCATGAGTCTAGTTGTCGAGTCTAGTACTCGCAAACTTTTATGGAACCGGCCCCAGGGTGTGATGCTATATATACTTGGAAGCGTCAACGCGCCTCTACGCGGGTCGACGCCTTTAAATGTAACATGGCAATGCAGCGCGTTGACGCCGCGCTTCGACGCGCGCCTAGAGGCGACTGGGACTATGAAATCAATGGGCAAGATGCGAAGGCCACAATTGAAACTAACATCTTCCTCTGATACTACCGGGCAAAGAAGTACAATCAAAGTTCACGGCTTTACCGCTGCTAATATGTATGACCTACGGTACAAGGCAGTGCCTACTATATATTGTTCTACGATGGACCCTATCGTCGTCGTCGGCTTATTCTACTGCCCCCAAATCGTCCCACCCCCAAAAATCGCCCCCCCCCCCTCAAGAAAACTGGGTGTCCCTTTTGGTACCAACTTTTGCCCTGAAAAAACCGCTGAGGGCCAAATTTTCAGAAATTTTCCGTTTTAAGCACTAAATTAGCATATTTTTGGCGATTACTATAAAAATAGCCCAATTTTTAGCATGAGCACGTTTTTAAGAAAATTTTGCCCCCCCCAAAAATGGCCCCAAGTGCCCCCAAGAAAAATTCCCTAGAATAAGCCCAGAGACTGTTCCTCTTGATATCGACGGGAAGATCGACACCCACCGACTTTCTATCGACCGTGTAAAGCAGCGTTCTGTGAGGAAGGCTTCATGAAATCAAACTAAAGTTTAGAGAAATTTAAGAAATGCAACTTTAAAACTTAAAGATCTTGCTAATGTCTCTATTCTTTTTTGAAAACGGTAGAACACAAAATTGGCTACAAATCTTCAATTTATCTCACACAAGAAAGAACTCTCTGAAGAATATCACCTCGCCTGATGCTAACATTTGTGTGTCTATGCGCCCTGGGCTTTTTTTAGTGGGGGGGGGGGGGGTGGGGCGCGCCCCCCCCCCCACTCTTCTGGGTCCCCCCCCCCACTCGACCCCGTCCCCCCCACTCGGCCCCACCCCCACTTTTTTGGGCTTCCCCCTCCCCACTCACCATAAGGTGCCCAGAAAATGCCAAATTTTAAGGATTTTTGGTCAAAGTTTTCAAAAATTTTCCGCTTCGCCGGAATTTTTTCTCAAAAATCGTCTATTTTGGTACTCAAATTCGATTTTTGAGCACGTTTTAGCATAGTTGTAGCAGTATATGTAGAAAACAGTCTATTTGTACTGCATTTTTAGCGATTTTAGACCACTTTGGATTCCCCCCCCCACTTTTGGGTTCCCCCCCCCACTAGTGGGGGGGCTTCCCCCCCACTCTCCCCACCCCCACTTTTTTCGCCTAGAAAAAGCCCAGATGCGCCTGTGCCTATCTTTGTTTGCAGTATATAGCCAGTCGAAAGAGACAGGCACAATAATAGACATAATGTCATGAAGCGTCACAGTTTGAAGCAAGAACATAATTGTAAACTGGTGCAGGCAGACATGAACAAACTGGGGGGGGTCTGGGGGGCTTCAGAAGTTGAAGAAATTTTTTGAAATTTTACTTTTTCGGCTGAGGAAAATATTAAATTTGTGTTCTTCTTCAACCTCCAATTTTTCTTTTTTCTCTGTTCTTTTATTGTTCTTTTTTTAAATTTTTGTTCGTTTTGGAAAAATGTGTTCCAAAGAACACATTTTGGAACAAAAACTCTGGTCATATATAACTAATATTGTGGTTAACTGATAAAGTTATCTATACAATACTTTCATACCTGCAGATATAGGTACGTAAATTTCCGGCCAAACAGATGCTTCAAACTTGAACAAAGTATTGTTTTCCAACTGTTAGAATTTACAGCAAAGCTAGGAGTATATATATATATATATATATATATATATATTATATATATATATATATATAGAGTAGGGATCGACCGGATCCAAAATTTTGCCGGATCCGGACCCGGATCCGGATCCAGTTTGGATCCGGCCGGATCCGGATCCGGATCTAGTCATCAAAATACATGCAAATTTTTAAAATATTGTTCTTTGATTTTGTTAATGTTTATGGGGTTTTTGTGGATCTGGTAATGTTTTAATGCTGATAGTGAATTTATTTAATACGTTTCAACAATTTCTCTTTGTTTGAATGCTGCAAATGACTTAAACATTTAGCTTGAAACAAACAATTTTCGCTAAGTAAGTATATAACGAATTTTTGAAATGTATGAATATGCCGCAGCCGCAAACATGGAACAGTTTACAATCAAAGTTTTTAAAAAAATAAGCTTAAGTAGATTAACATTAACATTGACTTCTTACATGGAGCTTAAGAAAAATAAAACCAATACCGTTGCTGCTGAAAATAGTTATTTACGAATAAATAATTCAAGTTATAGTTTTATTAGCAACCAGGATTTTCAATTCAAAAACATTTTGATCCAAAAGTTTTGATCCAGTTAATTCGATTATGTTGTTGCTTACCGGCAGTTAAATTCTTTGTAGCAGCGGCTGAAGCCTAGCAAGACTCACCGCAACCGATACGAAAACAAACTCCGAATTTTCGTTTTCATTTGTATATTAGAAACGAAATCGTTAGGATGAAAGTAGTCAGCACGGCTCATTTATATACATTTTATAATAGGCTGCTTTAATTCACTGAACAGAATTACAAAACTGAATTGTAGCTATTCAAAAGAAACATCGTAATCAAAGAAAACTCATTACGATACTTGCTATAGTTGTTGAACAAATCAAAGTTAAACAAGCTTATTTGCATGAACGGGTTGCCGCTGCATTTTTCCTCTTATCAACAAGTCAATTTTCCGTGTCGAGTACCACGAAATCCGTAAAATTTCGGGAGATCGCGATTTCAGTTTCGAAATCAGCGCCATCGAATTAGTCTACGACCAACTTTTAAGCAAAATCGGAGACAAAAATTTTTTGGTCCAAAATCCGGGTTTTCGGGAATTCCCGGATTTTCAGTTTTTCGACCATTACTTTCGCTAGGCTCATTTCCGGAAAATATCGCAAGAAGGAAAGTTGTTCAGCTCGACGAGCTCTTTAATTTGAGTACCATATCGACCACTTTCGGAAAAATTTTTCAAAATCCGGAATTTTCCGGGTCCAATATCTCGAAATCCGTAAAATTTTCGGAAATTTCGATTTCAGTTTCGAAATCAGCGCGGATCGAATTACCCTATGACCAACTTTTAAGCAAAATCGGAGACAAAAAATTTTTCCGTTCAAAATCCGGGTTTCCGGGAATTCCCGGATTTTCAGTTTTTCGGCCATAACTTTCGCTAGGCTCATTTCCGGAAAATATCGCAAGAAGGAAAGTTGTTCAGCTCGACGAGCTCTTTCATTTGAGTACCATATCGACCACTTTCGGAAAAATTTTTCAAAATCCGGAATTTTCCGGGTCGAATATTTCGAAATCCGGAAATTTTGCGGAAATTTCGATTTGAGTTTCGAAATCAGCGTGGTTGAATTACCCTATAACCAACTTTTGAGCAAAATTGGAGACAAAAAATTTTTACGTTTTCCTTGGTCCCCCCTTACCATTTTAAAAAATTCCGGGTACCGCCATTTCCGGAATCCGGGAAGTACCGAACTGCCCGCGCTTCCGGGAGCACTTTAGGTCACCCCCAACTCCCCCTGAAAATTTCAGCCGGATCGGTCCAGCCAATCAAAAGTTAGAGGGGGGGGACAAGAATCCGGAGAATAATAAATAAAAAACAAAGTGGCATGAACGGGTTGCCGCTGCATTTTTCCTCTTATAGATAAGATAAGTCAATTATCCTACGATATTACCCCTTGTCCCTATGACAGCTTTTTATATACTCAAAGAGATCTTTCGATTGATACCCATATTGTCGTTTTCCATAACTTTTGATTTTGACCCATTTTGGCCGGCTTTGGCTATATTTGACCCTTTGAGGCCCCGTAACTCATTTTCTGTACATTTTGGTGCTTTGGCCCTATTACAACATTTTATCTACGCAACGAGAGCTTTCGAATGATATCCATATTGGGCGGTTTCGGTTACTTTCAATTTTGACCCATTTTGACCGAATTTGGCCATTTTTGACCCATTTGAGGCTCCGTAACTCATTTCTCCTCCACTTTGGTGCGTTGGCCCTATTACAACTTTTCATCTACATAACGAGAGCTTTCGAATGATACCGATATGAGCTTGATCGAGAAATTTCAATTTTGAGCCATTTTGACCGTTTTTGGTCATTTTTGACCATTTTCGGCCCCGTAACTCAAAATGAGTGCATTTTCAGGCCTTGACCCTATTACAACTTTTTCATTACTCGCCGAGAGCTTTCGAATGATACCAAAATTAGCTCATTTGGACAACTTTTCTATTTTACTCATTTTTACTCACGGGGCTGCTCCGGGAGCACCTCTGCTCCCCCGGGGCTCCCCGCGCTTCCGGGAGCAGTTCAAGTCAAGACCTTCAAAATGAGGTATCAACCACCTTTCTACCCCTTCCCAATCTCGAGATAGAGGGGGGGGGGGACAAGAATCCGGAGAATAATAATAAATAATAAATAAATAACGGACATACCCAAGTTAAAGGGTTGCCTTTTTGTAGAAAAAGCGGCAACCCAATAACTAGCGAAGTAGCGAGAATGGGTTGCCGCGGCATTTTCCGTTTATATATGGTTATATCTCCGAAAAGAGGCACCTTTGAGACCCAGTATTGTCTGATTCGTGTAGCCCGTATCGAGAGCTCTCATTAGAGTACCATATTGACCATATTTAGAGTTGTTTCGATTTTTGGTCATTTCGGTCGATTTTGCCCATTTTTGACTACTTTGAAGCTCCGTAACTCATTTTTCCTATATTTTGGTGTGTTGGCACTATTACAACTTTTCATCTACTCAACGAGAGCTTTCGAATGACACCGACATGAGCCCGATCCTAGAACTTTCAATTTTGAGCCATTTTGGCCGTTTTTGGCCATTTTTGATTATTTTTCGCCTCATAACTCAAAATGAGTGCATTTTCAGGCCTTGACCCAATTACAACTTTTTCATTACTCACCGAGACCTTTCGAATGACACCGACATGAGCCCGATCCTAGAACTTTCAATTTTTTGAAGAGGGGAAGGAGGGCGGGCACCCAAGAGCAGGAGCCATTTTGGCCGTTTTTGGCCATTTTTGACCATTTTCGGCCTCATAACTCAAAATGGGTGCATTTTCAGGCCTTGACCCTATTACAACTTTTTTCATTACTCACCGAGAGCTTTCGAATGATACCAAAATTAGCTCATTTGGACAACTTTTTTATTTTACTCATTTTACTCACGGGGGTGCTCCGGGAGCACCTGCTCCCCGGGGCTCCCCGCGCTTCCGGGAGCAGTTCCAAGTCAAGACCTTAAAAATGAGGTATCAATCACCTCTACCCCTTTCCAATCTCGAGATAGAGGGGGGCACACGAAATTGTCGACAAGTGGTAGTAATAATAAGAAGAAATATGTTCAGAGACCTGAAAGTTCCAAACCCATTTTAGTTATAAGGGCGAGAAATTGTCAATAAATGGCCAACAGCACCAAAGTTAATGGGTTCGGCCTTCATGTCGAAAAGCGGCAACCCGAAAAGCAAGCTTACTCATTTGGTTCCGAAAAGCGGAGAGCTCGAGGTTTGAAAATGCGTCAATTTTGAGGTCATCCACGAAAAATTTCAAAAATGGCCAAAAACTTTAGACTCGGAAATGGTGTTCTACAGATCAGGCTCATGTCGATTGCTAGAGTAGATGAAAAGTTGTAATAATGCCAACTTACCTAAAATTATTTTGAATAGTAGTCGAAAAGTCGCAAATATGGTCATTATATTAGCTCTCGATACGAACGAATTAGGACAATACTGAGTCTATGGTGCCCCTTTTCGGGAATATTATAAACTCATTCTATAAACAGAAAATGCCGCGACAACCCATTCTCTACTTCGCGGAACCTCTTGGGTGCCACTTTTCCACAAAAAACGGCCGCACAACGAACATATCAATTATTTATTTATTCTCCGGATTATTGTCCCCCGCCTCTTATCTCTAGATTGGGAAGGGTGAGAGGATGGTTGATTGCCTCATTTTGAAGGTCTTGACGAACTGCTCCCGAAGGCGCGGGGAAAGCCCCGTTTGGAGCAGAGGTGCTTCCGGAGCAGCCCCGTGAGCCAAAAATGAGTAAAAAATAGAAAAGTTGTCAAGATGAGCTAATTTTGGTGTCGTTCGAAAGCTCTCGGCAACTAATGAAAAAGTTGTATTACGGAGTCGAAGACCTGAAAAATTGTTACTCATTTTGAGTTGCGAGGCCGAAAATGGTCAAAAATGACCAAAAACGATCAGAAATTGACCAATTGAAATCTCGATCAAGCTCATATCGGTATCATTCGAGAAACTCAAGACTCGTTATGTAGAGTGAAAAGTTTGTAACAGAAGACCAACGCACCAAAGTGGAGGAGAAATGAGTTACGGAGCCTCAAATGGAGTCAAAAATGACGCAACTTCGGTCAAAATGGGTCAAAATTGAAAGTAGCCGAAACCGCCCAACTATGGATATCATTCGAAAACTCCTCGTTGCGTAGATAAAATGTTGTAATAGGGCCAAAGCACCAAAATGTACAGAAAATGAGTTACGGAGCCTCAAAGGGTCAAATATTAGCCAAAGCCCATCCCAAAATGAGGTCAAAATCCAAAAGTTATGGAAAACGACAATATGGGGTATCCGGTCGAAAGATCTCTTTGAGTATATAAAAAGCTGTCATAGGGACAAGGGGTAATATCGTAGGATAATTGACTTTATCTTATCTATAAGAGAGAAAACATCAGCTTGGCGCCTTCGCTCCCGCATTTATTATTCTCAGATTCTGTCCCCACTACAACTTTTGATTAGCTGGATGCCGGTCCGTATGCAATTTTCGGGAAGTTGGTGACTAAAGAGGAGCGCGGGCCGGATTCGTACTTCCCGGATTCCAGTGAGCACAGAATTTTTTAAAATGTGGGGGACCAAGGAAAACGTAAAAATTTTGTCTCCAATTTTGCTCAAAGTTGGTTATAAATTGAAAATTCAACCACGCTGATTTGAAACTGAAATCGGAATTTCCGGCAAAATTTCAGATTTCCGGAAATATTCGACCCGGAAAATTCAGTTTTGAAAAATTTTCCGAAATTGATGCGACAATTTTTCAAATGAAAAGAGCTCGTCAGCTAATTTAACTTTTCCTTCTTATTTTCGGAAACGGCAACTTCGCGGCGAAAACTGAAAATCCGAAATTTGCCGGAATTTGCCGGAATTTTGAACGGAAAATTTTTGTCTCAGATTTTTAGCTAAAAGTTGGTCATAAATTTGAGCTCGATCCGCTGATTTGAGCAAATCCCGCGCTCCGAAATTTGCAGTTTCGAGATATTGGACCAAATTCCAGTTTTGAAAATTTTTCCGAAAGTATTATATTGCTCAAATAAAAAACTCGTCGGCAACTTTTCTTGCGATATTTTCCGGAAATAATTTTGAAAAGTAATGGTCGAAAACTGAAATCCGGGAATTCCCGAAAACGGATTTTGGACTTAAGAAATTTTTGTCTCCATTTTAGCAAGAGATTGGTCGTAGACTAATTCGATGGCGCTGATGAAACTGAAATCGCGATCTCCATACACGGATTTTCGTGGCCGCTCGGTACCGGAAAATTGACGATAAGAGGAAAAATACGTTCAACAACTATAATATCGTAATGAATAACTTTGATTACGATGTTTCTTTTGAATAGCTACAATTCGACAATTCTGTTCCGGTAATTAAAGCATTTTCAATTATAATTGTATAAATAATTACGGTAAACATTTTCACTTTTCATCTAACGATTTCGTTTCTAATATACAAATGTGAAAATTCAGGTTTATTTTCGTATCGGTGAGTCTTTAGGCTTCGGCGCACTTGCAAAATTTGGCACCACGTGTACTGTTGTGTCGAATTAACTGGATCAAAACTTTTGGATCAAAATGTTTGAATTGAAAATCCTGGTTGCTAATAAAACTATAACTTGAATTATTTATTCGTAAATAACTTTTCAGCAGCAACGGTATTGAATTTTATTTTCTTAAGCTCCATAAAAATTGTATTAATGTTCTACTTAAGCTTATTTTTTAAAAACTTTGATTGTAAACTGTTCCATGTTTTATATTCATTTCAAAAATTCGTTATACTTAGCGAAAATTGTTTGTTTCAAGCTAAATGTTTAGAGTCATTTGCAACATTCAAACAAAGAAAGCGAAACGTAAATTCACTGGCAACATTAAAAATTTACCAGATCCACCAAAACTATAAAACATTAACAAAATCAAAGAACAATATTTTAAAAATTTGCATGTAATTTGATGACTAGATCAGATCGAACCCGGCCGAGATCCCGAATTTGGATCCGGAATCGGGCCGAGAATTTTGGATCGATCGATATATATATATATATATATATAAATATATATATATATATACTCCTAGCTTTGCTGTAAATTCTAACAGTTGGAAAACTGGCTACTTTATTCAAGTTTGAAGCATCTGTTTGACCCGTAATTTACGTACCTAAATATCTGCAGGTAATAATGTTGTATAGATTAACTTTTCAGTTAACCACAATAATGGATATATATGACCAGAGTTTTTGTTCCAAAATACGTTCTTTGGAACGCGACCCAAAAAATTTAAAAAAAGGACAATAAAAGAACGAGAAAAAAGAAAAATTGGAGGTTGAGAGACACAAATTTAATATTTTCCTCAGCCGAAAATTCAAAATTTCAAGTACTGTAACTTCTGAAGCCCCCCCGAGACCCCCCCCAGTTTGTTCATGTCTGCCTGCCGGTTACAATTATGTTCTTGCTCAAACTGTGACGCTTCATGACGTGCTCTATTGTGCTGTCTCTTTGTCGACTGGTATATACTGCAAATAGGCACAGGCACATCTGGAGCTTTCTAGGTGAAGGGTGGGGTTAGTGGGGAAGGAAGCCCCCCACCCCTAGTGGGGGGGCCAAAAGTGGGGGGGAAATCCAAAGTGGTCTAAAATAGCTAAAAATGCAGTACAAATAGACTGTTTTCTACATATACTGCTACAACTATGCTAAAACGTGCTCAAAATCAGATTTGAGTACCAAAATAGACTATTTTTGAGAAAGGATTCCGGCGTGCAGAAAATTTTTGAAAACTTTGACAAAAAATCCATAAAATTTGACATTTCTGGAGAGCTTTAAGCAGTGGGGAGGGAAGCCAAAAAAGTGGGGGTGGGGCCGGAGTGGGGGGGAAGGGGTAAGGGAGAGTGGGGGGGGGGGGGGAACCCAGAAACGGAGAGCCCCCCACCCCCCCCCCCCCACTCAAAAAGCCCGTTTTTAGAGACATGTTCCCACCTGATCAGCATCTTGACAGGTGATATTCTTCAGAGAGTTCTTTTCTTAAATGTGACATAAACCGGAGATTTGTAGCCAATTTTGTGTTCTACCGTTTTTCAAAAAAGAATAGAGGACATTTGTAAGATCTTTAAGTTTTAAAGCTGCATTTTTTAAATTTCTCTAAACTTTAGTTTGATTTCATGAAGCCTTCCCTCCCATCTTGCTGACCCCCACGGTCGATATATTTTTTTTTTTTTTTCCTGATCTTCCCGTCGATATCAAGAAGGGAACAGTCTCTGGGCTTATTCTAGAGAATTTTGCCAAGGAGCACTTGGGGCTTTTTTTAAGGGGAGCAAAATTTTCTTCAAAACATCCTTATGAAAATATATTAAAAAATACCACATCAGTAATCGCCAAAAAATATGCTAATTTAGTTTTTTAAAACGGAAAATTTCTGGAAATTTTTATCTCAGCAATATTTTCAAGGCAAAAGTTGGTAGGGGAGGACGTTCAGAACACATGCAAGGGGGGGGGCGACACGGGGGGGTGGGACGATTTGAAGTGCGGTAAAATAGTGAGGCGACGACGATAGGGTCCATCGTAGGAACAATATACTTTTTTCACTACGCTAGGACCGTAGGTCCTATGTATTAGCGGCGGTAAAGCAAAACGAGTTTTGATTGTACTTCTTTTGCCCGGTGGGGGGGGAGGAAGATGTTAGTTTCAATTACCAGCGGCCTTCTCATCTTGCCCATTGATTTCGCGGGTCCCCGGTCACCCTCTAGGCGCGCGTCTTGAGCCGCGGCGACGTCGCGCCTCCACGTACTATGTTGGTTTTCCTTTCGTCGGCCTTTTTTTATTTTCTATGACGATTACAGGTATATGTTGCATCACGCCTGGGGCCGGTTTCGCAAAGTTTGCGAGTACTAGACTCGACAGCTAGATCCATGCTAGTTACTGTCGAGTCTAGTGCCTCCAAGTGTACCATAAAACCCTCGCAGTCGAGTGGCCTACAAACACTCAGACTGCGAGTCTAACTTCTCATGAAGTTTGAACAGTTAGACGAGACATGATCGGGTTCCATAAAACTTTGGCCGTAAACGCATTGCTAGTGCGCTACTAGCATCCAGAACAATTCTTTTTTCTAAGTTTGATAACTTTTTCATTTTTTAATCAAAATAGACTCAAAATCAAGAGACGCAAGTTTTTGAATCTTTTTTCGACTATATATCTGCAATTTTTACAGAATTTCAAAGGCAATTGATTTTTATGCGATTTTTAAATGATTATGGTTATTTTCTGGCGAACTCACACTCGCAGATTTAGTCACTTGCACTAGCACTGCAGGTTTGTCCCTTTAGCTAATTTCGTCGAGTCAAGCTGGGTTTTTACTGGAAAAGGCGGAAATTTTTTTGGGTCCCCACTCGACACTTCCCCCCCAAATCGTTCCCCTCCCCACTTTTTGGGCTTCTCCCCACTCACCCTAAGGTGCCCAGAATGCCAAATTTTAGGATTTTTGGTCAAAATTTTCAAAATTCCGGCTTCGCGAGAAATATTTGGTAAATCGTCTATTTTGGTGCCAAAAACAATTTTGGGCACTTTAAGCTGAATTAGAGTATATGTAGAGAGCAGGCTTTATACTACTAGCTCATTCCCAACTTTTTGGACCTCCCCCACTAGTGGAGAGAGAACCCCTCACCCCTCCACTAGCAATACGTAACTC
>JASAND010031073.1:0-16003 GCA_030248195.1 Trissonchulus latispiculum
AGGACTGAATAAAATATGGCAGGAATTGAATATTGTTGGACTTTTTGCTTTGTCCAGTTATGACCAATATCGGCCGAGCAGTCAGTTGCTTTGCAATTTATGTGTCTGCACAGTGTTTAGTTAACAGGAGCTTTTATGATGTACAGTCACAGTGTGAGAGCGTGAACTGCTGATAATTGTTAGGGTTAAGCAAATACAATTACCACTGTAGTTGAACATTTATGCAAGCTTTTTAAGGCAATCGCGTATATTACCTAAAGTTTTAAAGAGTTTCCTATAGGTATTTGAATTTCTGCTTTCTCTTTACCATGAGAACATATTTTAAAATTGTTGTCTTTAATGTTAGCGATACCCCTAAATTAATACATTACTAAATTTAAAACGGGCGCCACTGCGTCCATTGGCTCACTCCTATTCGGACTAAGGCTTCGGCCTTAGTGACTGCAGGCAGGCGTTTTTCATTATTTCTCTATCATTTTCTTGATGTAAAGTTAAAACGGGCTAAGATTAGCAATGATTATTTCAGAGATTGGATTGGCAAATATGGGGCCGAAATCACTGTCTAAATTGTGTTTTTTAATGGTTCTGCATTTATTATCTCATCGACTGAAAAACAAAGATCTCTTGGAAATTACTCAGGGATGTCTATCACTTTCTATCACATTCTTTTTTGCAAGAAAAGCTGTTGAAATCTGTCTGAGTGGTCTCATAATCTCTACCTTGTGATTGAAAAACGGTTCAACCCTCCCTTTACATGGTTCCACGATCCAAGTCGTTGCGGAAATCTCGGATTTACTAGGGCGACCAGGTTTACAGAAAAAGCAGTCCACACGACAATAGGAATGCTTTATGCACGACGACCATCAGCGTTTGTGACTGCTGAACTGCTGCACGATGACTCAAGCCTTTCTGGATTTTTTTCGAGGAATATTGATCAAGTAGCAGCAAATATTAAAAAAGTTGCGTTTTGTGTTCACTGTAAACCTAAGCAGAAGCCTATTGAGCAAAAACACTATATTCGCTGATCAGTGCTATCGCCTTTTACCTTTTCGGACAAAATTGGGAAGATAAACTGAGAGAGTGTACTGTTAAACTTTACTGGAGCAATAAAGATGAAAGCTCCTACCTATTTCCTACTATATATAAATTCAGTCCACGGTGCAGTTGGACCTTCACTAAGCAGAATCAAGCCCAATTCCTAAGTGAAACCCTAAAGCACTGTATTTATCAGGGTTTCAGAAGTATTTGCAAACTACAACTTGCCCTAAAAATAGCACGATCAAACAATTTCTTTGCTGTATCTTGTCGCAGATGCTGCTGCTCTGTTTTAATTTTCATAAGAAAAAGGGACTTGAGTCAACATATCAGAGATTTCCACCCAGATGCAGACCCAAGTTTTCACTTTCAAGACAGTGTCGCTTGCATTAAGTGTGCAACAATTAGTGACGATCATTTGGAGCACCTGATACACTACTATTTCTATCACACTAATAAGATGTCAGCGGAAAATGAGTAAGAACAATAATATTTGCTGTATTCTTTTTAACCCTTTTGTTTGGTTACAATTGGTTTCAAAAGCTATTCCTGATATATCTCAATGCTATATCAGCATACAAAAGCCTTAAGAAACTGAAAGCTTTTCATATTAGGAGTCGCCTATCTGACTGGACAATATCACCAATCATTTATAAACTATAAACGTTATTATAAAAAGATACAATGTCAAAATTCCTTTGATCTAACGAAAGAGTGATCCCATTAAACTCATAAATGACAAAGCATGAAGCATTTTAGTTTTCACTGAAATGAAGCAGCAGTAGAAAACTCTTATGCAAATGCAGAATGCACAGTCCACAATCGTACTGGATTAGTTTAAACCTCAAATTTGTTTTGAGTTGTATAACTTTGGAGATCATTGCCTAATAAACACCCACTCCAGCATTGTATTCCTCACAGAACCTAAAATTTTCTATTTTCGCGTACCAAACTCTATTTCGAGCGATGCTTATACAAACTCACCTTCTCCATGAAGTATATCGCACGGGTACAATGCATGTGTTTAAAGTGTGTGTGTCTATTTTAAGCAGAAATTTTTCGGCTGAAATGTCTGACACAGAAATTAAGGACTCAACAGAAAGAATTTCTCTGCAAGGAGGGCTGTATGCCGAGATTAGTCGGTGCGGAGAAAATGTTGGATTTTCCAAGCGGCGCCTGCGATTCTACAGTATTAAAGCATCAGACCCATCTATGCTGATTCCAGACCCAAGCCGTTCGGGATTCGTGGATCTTTTCAAAGGCCAAGTTCGAGCGTTATCACGAAAAATTGCTGAAATTCAAGAAAAAATGGAGAAAAGTGATCAGACCGCAGAGATCGAGTTTAGAAAGAAAAATCCGGTTGAGTTTATGGTCAGTGATTCAGACTCCGGAGCCGAATCCAGTGGTGATACCATACCGCTTGGGAAAGCGTCAAAGTTGCGAAAGAGGGGTAGGAATACTGGCAAGGATACTGACGATCCAGCTAGACCCAGCAAAGTCGTAGCTGGAGGCCCTGGGCCTTCTTCAACCAGTGTAAGTGTGAAATGTCTGAAGTGATTTACATAATTTTAACAAGTCCGTGGCATAATTTATATGATCTTTATTAATACGAAGCCAAAACAATGTCTAGTTTCTTCAAACAGTCACAGATGATACAATTGTTGTCTCTAGTTTATATCCTTGTAAGCAGTGAGATTATTAATTCCAAATGTGGCAGCACCTGCACACAACGTGATTTGCATTCACGTGGTAATTAGATTCAGTGCCCTGTTTCAAGCTTAAATGCATAGGTTAACACGGAGGGTAAGGTGGAGGTTTAACGCCCCCCCCCACCGGACAAGGTACAAGCCTCCTAAGAATTTTCTTTGGACAAGCCCCTCCTCCTAGGATCCGATCCTATGTTAATGTATGCTTAAATGTTAATAATTTTGAAACAATGTTGCGAAGTTACAACCACGAAGTTACAAAGTTACAATTTTAAACCTGTCCCTTTGGATCTGCAAACACCAGGCTTAATTTGATGTTAGTTGGTACCGACTGGCATAAAGTTGTAATGTAATGTGATCACCAGCTTGTGCAAGGCCTACTACTTTAAAACTTTAAACTTTGGAAAACATATATTATTTGAATCAGGTTTGCTTTAGAACGACAGCAGTCTTTGGTTGATTAAATAGTGCTGGCTTCCTACTTCACCTGCTTAACAGTGACAGTTTCACTCAACCTCATTTTGAACTACTACATCACTAGACTCAAAGCTTTGTATATTTATTAGATTATTAAGCCTAGTAGAATGGTATTTAATTTATCCATTAAAGAAATGACGAGGAAAAATTAATTTTTGCATTTATATTGGCATATGAAAAGGAAGAAACCAAGAGAAACCGTGTGCTTGATTAATTGAAACTAGGATTTAATTGGTTTAACTAGGATTGATACTGTTATTTTCCAAAACTCAAACAGGCCGAATTATCGACTATAACTGCAACATTGCAACTTTCTGAAACAAACTTTTACACATATACAGCATCTACGTTCACTCCAAACATTCTTTGATTTTAGACTGAATAAGCCTGTCCGGAAGCTCTTCCATGCACTTTCTTTGTAGTTACTGTACATGTACTTTTAACAATTTGGCGGCATTCCGCCACCACTTTGAAGACCATCTGCCACGCCTGTACATATGCTATCATTGTGAACAATCCTTTAAAACAGTGTCGGAACTGCGTAAGCACCTGCGTAGCTTGCACGGTTGTGATCAAATTGACATCCACTTGGCTATTAAATCAGCTGTTCACTCAGCAAAAGGTAATGGTAAAGCTAAAACTAGTACCCAGTACTATTCTCACAGCTGAGATTTTTATATCTAAACTCAATGATATTGTATTTTTATTGAAATAGC
The DNA here is from genome assembly GCA_030248195.1 of Trissonchulus latispiculum. NCBI lineage: Eukaryota > Metazoa > Nematoda > Enoplea > Enoplida > Ironidae > Trissonchulus > Trissonchulus latispiculum. The sequence goes on from JASAND010031073.1 coordinate 3,935, forward strand.
ATATGCATACCAAATAGTAACAGCATATATTATTTCAAATAAAATGAAATTATCTTAGCAGATTTATGCTGTCCAATCTGTGTAGCTTTATTTACCATTAACTTAACCAGGGTTTACAAAGATTTTAAGATGTAATAATCCTGCAATATATTTGCTCCTAATATTAAGACCTCGGCTCGGGGTCTTCTCACAATGTAAACGTAGCACCCTGACATTTTGCAGAAAACAGACTAAATACTATAACTTGAGCAAGAAAAGTCGTAGAGCAATAATTTTATATTACTGTATTGCACAGAACAAGACCTATTAAGGATATAAAAATTACATGGTTTAGTTCTAGCAGTCATTTACGGATCTGGCAATAATACCTTGTTTCCAAGAAAATTTTAATTTAACGAATTCTTAAAAACCCTACGTTGTTGACGGATTTATAGGAGACTGAGATTCGGGTAGTGATTTTGGAAACGCTACAATTTTCTCAGTATTTGGAGTTGCAAAGAGATTTATACATCATTTTAAAGCTTGTTATGAGTACTTTCAACTCACTATATGGAACCACTAAATGGCTTACCTTTCTTTCACACCAGTTAAATATAGACCGTCGATCTTTAAAGATCGATTTCTCAAAACTGCAGAATCAGTCAAAATTTATTTTAAAACGTCCCTTCGCAGAAGTTTGAAGTTTCATCGTGCCAAAAATCTTTGGAATCCATTGGGTAGTTTTTGAGAAATCTATGTTCAAAACAAAATAATCACCGATTTGCCAGAATTGTTTTTCGACCAAATCACAAACTTAGAGCCATAAACTGCAGCAAATGCCATAACAATGCCAGTGCCTCTGTTGGCTGTTGAGAGAATAATGCCAAAAACCAAAGCATTCTTATCCTTTCACCTAAGAATACGGGGCTGGCCCCAGATTGTTAAAGAGCACGAAAATAGGTTGTTTTGTAAGTTTTAACTAGTTTCGTAAAGGATTAAAGCTGTGAGAGTGAAAAATACCCGATAGGAAACCAACACCTTAAAGTAATCGAAACTGAAACCTGACAAAGCTGAAACTAAGTTTAAGTTCTGGTTTCAATGGCTGAGACTATTCAGTAACAGATATTACCTTTTTCATCCGGTAGTATACTTATGAACAGTGTTTGAGGCATCAGCGTAGAATATACTGTGAGAAGTAGGAATTGAAACAATATAGTGGCAACTTCACCAAACTAGTTCTACTGCTGTATGCACTGATGCAATGAATTCAACTGAGACACAGACGAAATGAGTACTGTGGAGGTCTAACTGTTCAGAAAAGATAACATTTGGCTGATTAGGTCTTTGTAATTTTGAATTTTCCATCTGATCGCTACAAATACCCCAGCATTTATGCCAAAAGGACGTTTGTAATTTGTAGTGACTGTAGTGAATTCTGCTCAATCATTGCAAAAATAAAACTATTCAATTCAATGCTACCTTTCCAGCCAAAACAACCAATTCCTATATATCCTGCCTTCAATCGACAATTGTTGCAATTCTTATTATAGAACGAATCTCACCATTCTGTGAAATCATCGAAGATGATATGGTTCTGTCTCAGTTTGGACATGGAAATGATTCCAACCAGCCATCTACTTCCAGTAATCACCAGAATCTACTAATGCATCAGGAATGCCTGTTGGTCAGAAACCACCTAAAGCAACTTACTTTAAGCGGACCAGCATTCTGCTGCATTTCTAACCAACAGGCATTCCTGTGCCTAAAGTATTGTGTCGCCTAACGTATATAAGAGCAGTGTGAGAGCGCAACATCAATAGTACAGGTTCTATAACTATTACAACGCCGTCCAGTGGTACAATCTGTTTAAATTACCCCCTCCCCTCCTACCTTCCCGGGGAGGGGGGGGGGGGGAGGGGGTATGTCGTGTCAGGCACGGGCACAGCCCGTGCTGCATAGCAAATAGAGTGGTGATTAATTGATGTTATTTAAGGTGATCCTGGCCCTGCAAATTATGGCAACAGTGGTGATCTGGAAGCGCATGATTTAAATTCTTTGAACCAACTTCTGAAGGATTATTCCCCTGAAATCGATGAATTCTATGTGGATGTTCAAGGTGCAAGGCGTGTATATAATTTTCCAGTAGATTCGTTTAATGTGGAAACGCTTTTAGATGTAATCAGTCGTGTTTATGATGAAGAAAAATGTGCATTTAAAGTTAATTTGCAATTGGGTTTCGTTCTGAAAAATCAAAAGAATGGAGAATACAGATATTTCTACCCCTCTGAAAATACGCATGTTTTTGATACACCATGTGTGGTGAGTGATGAAAATTCTATTGAGGATCTCAGACATTTTTGCCAAAAGCGTGATTTTGCGGAGTGGGCAGCCACTGATGGGCGGGAATCCAGTGATTGGGTCTTTGTTCAACCAGCTAACATTAATGTAATTGTGTATCCCATGAATTTTCCGATCCGAGGAGGTGATTCAAAGACACCTACTTGTTTTAGAAATCAGCATGGTCGACGAACTATTATATCACCAAAGGGTGAAGACGGCTTATGTTTTTGGAAATGTCTAGCAGTCGGTTTGGGTAAATCCGCGCGTATTAATACTTCTGTACGTGCGGCCAAGAAACTGAAAAGACAGTTTCTATCTGGGGATGCAGACACTGAGTTTAATGTGACTTTAAACAATTTGCAAGAAATTGAAGATAAATTTGAATGCGCAATTTTTGTATACAATTGTGATGAGACAGGCCTTCGAAAAGAGCTAATTCGCAAACCACCGCGAGAAACGAGATCTGAGAAACGAAGGCGTCTAAACTTTTTGCTTTTTAATACTCATTTCTCCTTGATTCCAAAATTACAACCTTTTCTAAAGTGCACAAAGTGTGGAAATTGTCAGCGGTTTTTTAGCTTTGCATCGCGTCAGCGCAACCATAAGTGCTTCGAATTAGAAAAAGTTTATAAGCTGGGAAAATTCAGTTCTCGTCCTCATGTTCTAGAAAAGTTGCAAAAGTTCGGCATAGTGTTCGACTATGATATTATGTTACAGAGGGCCTCACCGTACTTCTGTATTTTTGACTGTGAAAGTTACTTGCTGCCTCCTGAAATCACCGTGCGCCACTCGAATGCAAAAATTAATTATTCACAGAGGCATGAAGTTTGCGCTGTTGGTGTAGCTACCAACATACCAAACGTTCCTGAAGTGGAAATTTTTACAGGGGAACTTTGCGTAGAAAAATTTGTGAGCTACCTAATTAAATTGGCAGAACACAGTGAGAACCTTATTCGCAAAAGCTTTACTGCAATATTTGAACAGCTTGACAGGTTGCAAGATCAATATGAGAAGTCAAACAAACAAAGTTCACTGCAACAAGTTCAGAAGCTTTCAAACGATTTGGAGAAATATTTGTGCTACCTCCCTGTTCTCGGATTTAATAGTGCTAGCTATGACATAGATTTAATTAAAAGCAAATTGTTTCCGGAACTGACCCGGCAGGGGGATGAAATAGGTACTATCATTAAGAAGGGTAGACGATACATGGCAATTTACACCCAAAAGCTTATATTTCTTGACATTCTTTCGTACATTGGAAGTCAAAAAACATCGCTTCGAAACTATGTGAAAGCCTTTGGTAGTAAGTTGCAGAAGTCATATTTTTGTTATGATCTCTCAACACCTGAAAGACTTGCTTCTTGCAATCCGCCAAAATATGAGGAATTTTACAGTGAACTCTCAAATGAAAATATGTTGAATGCTGAGTACAATTCCTTCGAAAATCTTTGTAGGCAAGGATATCCACCCTGTGAAGCATTAAAAATTATGCAGCTGGATGAAATCCCACTGACAGGTGAAGAAAATTTTGCAAAACTAATGGACTTGTGGAAGGAGAAGAAAATGACTTGCTTGTGGGATTTATTGAAACATTATCTGTATTTTGATCTTAAGCCAACCTTAGAAGCCTTTAAACGGCATTTAGCTGAATTTCGTCATCTCAAGATTGATATGCTAAAATCTCACGTTAGTCTTCCTTCTATTGCATTACCCTTCATGCTTAGGTTAGGCTCTGGTCCGTATAACTACTTTCTCTTATTAGACCAGGAAAGCAATGAGAAGCTGAGATCTGGCTTGGTTGGCGGGCCAGCACTAGTTATGAATAGGTACGCAAAAGTAGGCGAGCCACTTTATCTAGAAGAGCCAAATTCGGATACAGTTAAAAATATACTACTGCTTGACGCGAATGCGTTATATCTCTCGACTGCCAAAGAGCGTCAGTTCACAGGGCCTTATGTCATTAGGAAAAAGAGTGACAGTTTTAAGCCTTTGCTATGCAATAAGGATCTAGGTGCCCTGCAATGGCTCACGTATATGTCCTTTAAACTGGGAGTGTTTATACGTACCGTGCTCAACTCAGGAGAACAGCGACTAAATCTTTTCGATAATGAAACAGGCAAGACTCAAACAGTCTATGTCGACGGGTTTCACTCCGCATCTTGGGCTGGAAGCACTGTAGCTAAAGATATTGTTTTCGAGTTTAATGGATGTGTTACACATTACCATGGTTGCCCTAGATGTAAAAATTTGCAACCTGATGGGTACAACCCCGTCACTCATCTGTCAAACTTAGAGACTAGGAGGCGAACAGATAAAAGGATGAAACTTCTTCAAGAAATATATTCTGTCCAAGTAATTTGGCAGTGCGAGTGGGAAGAGAAATTAAAAACAGATAAACACGCAGCAGACTTTGTAAAGCGATCTACAATAGGTCCCGCCTTTCTAAATAAGGAATTTACTGAGGAAACTTTACTAGAAAGTGTTAAAGCTGGTAAATTCTGTGGTGCCCTGCAGCTTGATCTTCGGGTGCCTGCGGACAAACATGAATATTTTTCTTTGATGGGTCCAATATTTAAAATTGCTAGCGTTGATTTTAATCATGTAGGACCAACTATGCAAAACATTATTAGATCTCTCGACAGACAGAAAGAATTTGAAAAGGGCAGGACTTGCTTAGTGGATAGTCTCTTTTGCACCCAAGCCGTTCTTTCCGCTGACTATGTAAAGTGGTTGATTCATCATGGTGTACAAGCCGATAATGTAACTTGGGCTATTCAGTTTGCAGGATCAGCACCTTTTGAAAAGTTTGTATCCACTATAACAGAACATAGGCGGTCCGCTTCAGGTGAAGGTTCGGAAATTAGGGCTTTGGTAATGAAGCTAATCGGTAATGCTGCCTATGGGTCATCACTCTTGCAACCAGAACGTTTTAAAAAGGTTAGAATTTGTGATGAAAAAGCTTATCTCAGGGCATTGAACCAACCCACGTTTTTTGACTGTCAAGCGCTTGATGGTAAAACTTTTGAAGTTGTGTCAACGACTCGCAAAGTCTTTTATCGACGACCAACTTCGTTCGGTTTCCAAACATATAATTTAGCAAAGGTAGCACTTTTGAAGTTTCTTTACGATTTTTTGGACTACTATCTACCGCGGTCTAAGTTCAAAGTAATGCTGACAGACACTGATTCTTTCCTTATAGCTTTGACAGAGAGCAAAATTGAAGATTGCGTGTATCCACATCTTCGGGAGCAATTTTTGAAAGAACGCTTTCAGGTTCTTGTTGATTCAAGAACTCCAGAAGCATACAAATACTATAAGGTTGAACCAGGATTGTGGAAACTTGAAACCACTGCCATCGAAGCTGTTGCCCTTAGTGCGAAAATGTACGTGCTGCAGAAAAACGAAGTAGCCGCTGTAAGTAAAGCTAAGGGTGTCCCGCAAAACTTAAACAAGTTGCTTCTCGATAACTATAAAGATACGTTGTTTACTGATTGTGAAACTCAAGCCAAAGTTGCAGGAATTACGAAAGCCGGTCTTCACCAAAATCTTCACACCTACAACTTACAAAAGCGTGGTCTCAGTTCGATTTACATCAAGCGCAAAGTGCTTCCTGATAAGGTTTCTACCGAGAATCTTGGTCTTTGATTCAAATTCTCAGAGTTGTATACGTGGCCAATTTTCTGATTCCAATATTCTATGTGACCTGAGCATTATTGTTTTTTGATTTACCTTATAAACAATATGATGGTATTATTCAATTTAGCTACCTATAGTACTCATGTTACTACATACCGCCGTAACTGTATTTACATACACTACAATGCTTGTTGTACCCTTCGTAGCACGCTCTGAGTTATGATGTTATCATTAGTATGCTATTTATACTGTTTACCAGGATCATTTTGCTTTCAATATTTTGTTGTTAGTATTTTACCTGTAACAGCTCACTCTGAGTTATGATATTGTTATTATTACGCTATATTTATCTCAACATTTTTACTAGTATTTAGTTATGTGTTTATACAAGCTTGGATCATAGTTTTAATGTAATGTTTACTTTAGCCAGTTATACATTAACAGCTACGTTTGCTACTATTGTTATGTTAATATATTGCAATGGAAAAGGCATGGTTGAGTTGCTTCTGCGAAAAGTGAACCGTACAGTTGTCTACTTATTTATATCAGTACATTTATATTATGCAATAAACTAACTATATGAAATAAACGAGTATATAAATTTATTTTATAAAGGTAAACAATTACATTCATACAGTATTCACCATAGCTATTTACTCCTTGGTTTGTCCCATTTAATCAATTTCTGTCCACTGCCTGCTTGTCGAAGGTCACTAATAATTTTCTTAGTCTGACTGTTCGAAAACAATGTGGTGCTAACTGAGGGCAAAGTTGCCATGGTTTTGATAATATCAACATATCCTATCGGAAATGTTTTGAATTTTCCGGTGGAAGTAGCTGTATATAAAATATCACGAATGTGAGAATTAGGCACATGAACACCATTGATTGAAACTTCACCGCTGATTGGATCCCAACTGAAGACAGGAGAACCAAAGTCAATAAGAACATTTAATAGTTGGCGCACACGTTCTCGTTGTCGTGAGGGAGCTCCCAGTATAATATTTGTTGAGTCATTAGGTGTATTTAAGCTGTTTCCATTTGATATTGCTCGGACTGAGTTTGGTCCTTGCTGTGCTTGATGTTGACGCTGAAAAAGCAGAAATTTATGAAGTTCATTCATTAACTCTTTAAATCTAATATCATCGGGAACCTCTTCTTTTGACTTTAAAATTGAAGCCATATTAGCATCAGCTCGTAGCTGTTCCGTAAACGATGGTTCAGTCTGAAGCTCTTGACGCCTTTGCAAATTTTCTATAACCTCAGGAGGAACCAGGTAGAGTTTCCTACTCATGGTGATGGGTTGAACTGAGATAATGCAAAATTGGGGCGAGGATTAGGGGTATTAGGAAACCACCGCCTGTTTGAAGATATCTTTTTTTCGCCAATAAGTTAACTTGAGGGGATGCAATTTTATAAATTTTTAATCGATATTTCTTTAATCGACGTTTCTGCACTTCGGTCAAGGGGACATTACCTTTCAAAATATTGAAACATGATTCTTCAAAGCATTTAATCAAAGAACTCGGCCCATGTTTTAAAATAGCTATGCGAAGGGACTTACTTGTTGAAGGAAGACTGAGGACTTGCAGCAATTCCTGGTTTTTTGCAAAATTGCGACTCATTCGGAATATGACAATTAGCAGAGCCCCAAGATTTCTGCAAATAGTGGCCAACTGCAAGCACTTTAGTGTAAGCACAAAATTCCTTCCCTCCTCGGTGTGGATAATATCCGCAACTCCAGTATTCGCTCAGTGGTAAATCATTTGGTATTGATATAACTTCTTCAATAGCTGAAACTGGAACCTTTCCAAGTTGGGAAAGATATTTAGCTTTAACAGAATCTAGACAGTAGATATTTCCAATTTGAGCTAGATAGCCTAGCCAATGCTCAATGAAATCCAAAGGAGCAAATCCAGATGGATACGAATGCCAGCCTAGTTGGTGCCAGTTAGCAGTTTTCCAATGGAACACTTTTTGAACAGAGTTCGGCAATGAAAGCCACAAATCGTGACCCAAGTTTACATAGTAAAATCCGCTTTCACCAGTTTTTAAATTAAAATAGGCTACCTCCTTGGGAAAGAAAAGAGTCTGGGTATTAAAACCTTCAAAATGAACCAACAGGTCTGACATCTAACTAAACGAAACTGGCCCGTCGTAATTTTTCTAAACCCTTTTATACTTTTGTAGTAGCATATCAAATTACTTAGGTAAATAAACTTCCCGAGGTGTATTATTAAGACCAAATAGATTTGACTGAACACGGGCACTTTCTGGGCAATTTTGCTTCAGATTACATACAAAATAACCATACGGGCGGTGTGAAACGCATTGCTCATATACATCTGGTAAAAAATCTGGTTTCCCATATATTTGGCTTGATAAAATCTTCAAGACCCCACGATCTCTAGGCTGGTTAAAACAGACTATGATATCAGCATTTCGCATAGCTGTGCGATAGTGCACTCCCGGCATATACATATTGTGTGAAGTCAGAAAAACCGCCAAATTTCTGTGATGAATGTCCGTTGTAAAAATATTACTAAGCACTGCACTGTTTGCAATATTGTGCAGCAAATCGTCAAGAACTAGTACATTGGTCAGACCGCAATCAAATGTACCTGGGTCTTCTAGATAGCTACCTTGAAAACCCTCATGAAATTCAATTTTTGTTTTCTTCGGCAATAATTCTAGAAGTTTCGTCTCTAGGTCCAAATTACGGCGCCCTGCCATCCAAATCAATCGGTCAATGCCCCTTTCAGAACCAGCAAGCATTGGCCAGTTTTCAAGTGCATTAACAATAAATGATGTTTTGCCTGATCTAGACATTCCAACTAATACTGCTCCAAAACAGGGACCCCACTTAAGTTCTTCTTCGCTGATACACTTTTCCATTTGAATAGAGTACTAGTCACAACACCCGGATGCCTGTTTGAATAAATTAAGTGTGGCACGATATGATGGAAGCTTTTGAGCAAATCTTCTTATATATTGCTCTCTATCATACAATGTTTTAAAATCAAGTAAATCGCTCGTAATCTGATCAAGACGCCGCCCACGTGACCAAAAGTATAAAAAATATAAACAGTATTGTCCACAAGTATCTGTCTGTGTGCTTTGAAGTCTGCCTGATACCGAATTGATGGTTGACTGGCAGTGTTTTGATAAAAATGCAGAAAAATGGTCACTATATATACTTGGAGGCCATGCTCCTAGACTGTCAAAGAAATCACAACTGTAGCTGCTATTTCCTGCAAACACTACCCAATGTTCACCTTTACCACTAGATTCTTGTGTGTTTGCAATCAAAGAAAATGGTTTCGAAACATTTTGTGGTAATAGATCTGCGGGGAAAACGCCTAAGAAGTACTTTTTAATATAAGAATCACTTCGGCAAATAGAGTCAAGGGTTTCATTATCCATTACGTAACATAGTCAATAACTACTTGTCTATCAGACAGTATTTTAATCTCTGATTGGTAAACAAGCAGTGCTATCAGAACAAACGGTTGATCGACACCACCGACGTCAAATGTGACTTTCAAGTTTAACGTCCCATATTTAAGTGAATTTGGACCATTTTGAAAATCGGTATCTATACCTGATAAACTGAAGCCAAAAAACCAGTTCCCATCCGTATACTCAGCAAGCGATATTCCTATGCTAGAATCCCCGTAAATTTTTCCCATCGCTTGGCACAATCCTAGATATTCAAAGCACACGTCATTGCCCTGGGTACTTACAGATGGTGAATATGCAACAGTGGGAATAGGTTTTCCATTGCATATCAGCTGAAGTGAATTGATTAATTTGTTGTTAAAGTCAAATGGATTTTTAGCATATGATCCTACAACGGCATCAGCATCAACAAATTGAACTATGCATACCGATGGTAACTGTCCAGTACTTAGATTTTCAATTGAATGTACTGTAGTTCCAGCAGCAATTGTATATGACCGCGTGACAACTCGTGAAATAGGATATATGGCGGGTCGGGTTCGCAATGTTTCTTCGATAGCTAAGGCTAAACTTGCACCAACCCTGAAGTATCGGACAAGTAGATAGACATCTACGATTTTTAGCTGTTCATCATTAGTTGTTGTACCACTCATTAGACGAAAGCTGTCGGATGCAGGGATTAAATTAACTTCAATATTAACACCAGGAATAATTAATCTTTGTTGATGTCCTATATCAGTCTGTAGCGGGGTTAAGAAATACATAACATTGGACAAAGCGGCCAATTTCTTTCTTTTCTTGAACCCATTATTTAAGTCCGGATCGACTGAAGAAAATTGGCCTGCTTTGTCAGCATAATAACCATAAAGTTGTAGCCAAGTCGATTTAGGATCTGTGGAGTATGAAAGATGAATGCTTATATATGACTTGTAAGCATACAGATTGGAACTGTTGGAAACTACAGTCCCATTCATTTTCATGGTAAGCTGCTTGAAAGCTGTGTGAGGGAGTATGTTTATTGGAGCTACTTTAGCATCTGCATCCAATATGCCACCATCCTTTTTCACTACCTTGCACGCAAGCGCAAGAGTGAATTGGGGATCCATAAATAGTCCTTCAGAACTATTAATATTAAACATGATGTCTGAACTTGATGAATATGTATTAGTAGGTCTGACTTCTACAACTATATCTTCAAGAATTGACAAATCAGCTGCTCGTTCACTAAACAAATCGAGTTGTGGAGAAAGAATCAATGGAGTATTTCTTGCCATTTCAAAATAAGGCACCAGGATATTTTGTGCAATCGACTGGTCTTGCTTTTGAAGTTAACCTTTTCTTGTTGTCAGCTTGCTTCCTTCTTCTACAGGTGCTTTTCTTCTGCGCTGATGATTTCCTACCTCTTCTATTTTTCTGTGATTTCTTCTTGGATTTGCGAGCACCACCACTCATCAGGTCAACTTTGCTGCGACTGATTTTACGCCGTTTTGTGGTCTGTTTTATAGCAGTACGTCTACTGCAAGACTTTCGCTTCCTAGATTTTCCGGATCCTGTGCGTTTAGCTACCAGGTTTTCAGCTAAGGACGCGGTTGCATTTAGAGTCGCGTTTTTTGCCGCAGATTTTAAATCCTCTCCTGACATGACCCTACGCCCCATTTCTGCCACACCGCTCAAAGCATATGGCGCAATGTATTTAATGAAAGGTGCAAGAAAATTAAATGCCCTTGTTAAAATTCCTAAGCCAGTGCCCTTTTGGTTGTAGTATCCACTAAACCGTGGGTACAGTGCGCCATTTTCCACTTGTCCAAACCCTTGCTGTCTTTTGAAATAAGCTATGTAAGCGTTTAATAAGTCAGTATCTATTTCCATTTTTATCTAACAAGGTATTCCCTAGCGAAGTGAAGTAAACAAATAGTAATTCCTGAATTGTCAACGAATGGACACAACCTGCCGTCGTGAAGGCCCAGTGTAAAGTGAATACTGAATATGGTAGACCCTGAAACTTGAATATATAAAGGACTGTCAAAGCGATAATTTATGTGCTTTCCAAACTGTTCTTGCTGAAGTGGAACCACTCGAAGAAGTTGAGAAGTTGTATCACCAACAACAGAAGATTCTACGGTAGAGCAGTAGATAAATAGTGAATGATAGCCTGAAAGCAGATCTGGTGGTAACACTGCAGCATTGTTCGACTTAGTATACCATTGTTCAGGTTGGAAGCCCAAAATTTTTGCTAACTGAGATGGAATCTTGAGTTGCAGGTCGTCATGAGTCTGCACTGTAACTCTATTAATGTCAGACTTGTACTTAAGTCTAGGATAGATTTTGTCGTCTTCACTCTTAAACAACTTATTTATCGTTTTAATCAACCCACCAATTGTATCATAACAACCAGCTGGCACAGCAATTTTCTTGATGACACCATTTGCGTCTAGCTCTATAATATTCCCGTTGTCTTGTTCATTAACGTTGTTAATCAGCAGGACAAATGAGATTTCAACAAGTCCTACTTTAAACGTGCCGGAAACATCAAACGATATCGACTTGGCTAGAGGAACTTCAAAATTGGAGATGGTGTTAGATCTCAAAGATGATTTCACATTCGACGGACACCAAACATAGAATGAACCGCTGGTGTTCATGACAGTACTCACT
>JASAND010031075.1:0-65077 GCA_030248195.1 Trissonchulus latispiculum
TTACAGTCCAGCTCATCTTCTTTTTCAGAAGTCAGTTATAAGCTGCCAGCTGAAATCGCACTAGTATGTAAGCTAAACTATATATATAACGTAATATAACAAGCGCTATAATATGCGGGGCTAGAGCTATAACGTCATTACGATTACGTGCTGAATAAGGATCTGACAGTTCCTGCAGTTGTCTTTATAGCGACTAATAGAGGCGTTTAGGTCAGGAGATGTGTATATACATTTTAGTCGACATTTCTTGACCCTCACTGAGTACCTTGAGGTTTACTTACAAGCTTGAAGGCGTCAATATGAGCCCGAGAAAGCGAGCTGCTCATATTAAGCATTTAAATCTTGTCTTTTAGACATTTAAATGCTGGCTCATATTAAGCATTTTGAATCTTGTCTTCTACCCATTTAGATGCTGGCTCATATTAAGTATTTTAACTCTTGTCTTTTACGTATTTAAATGCTGCCCTTAGCTCATATTGCATTTTACATGCGACTGCAAGGAGCATTTTTCCTACTTGTATATATATATCATAGGGGTCGCGGCAGCGACCCCTATAATATGTGTCAAAAGTCCCTGGAGACACCGTAAAATAAGCTGCGCAGAGGCTGCGCAAAATCCTGCGCAGATCCTGCGCAGATTTCATGCGCAAATTGTAGAGCACATCGAGTTTAGTATGTGTGCGAAGTTTCAGCCCCGTATCACTTTCCGTTAAAAAGTTGTGCCCCGGACCGGTTATGGCGGCGATGTTTTTTTTTTTTTCCGGTTTCTCCTATTTAATGGTCGTATTGTCCTGACTTTCCGCCTCTTTCACGTAATCTGCAGCGGAGGCCGGACCTAAAGGGGTATAGGGTCTGGTAGTACCCCATGCGCCATTTAAGAATCGCTACTTTTTTGCGCCGCAGGTGCGCCACAGCGCCGCAGCGGCGCCGCAAAGTCGGCTCAGAGCGAAAAGTGACCATTTTTGTGGTCGCTGCGCAGCTCGAACGTTAAGAGCTGGAGCCGATTTCTTTTTATATTCAGAAACTACATATATTGAACTAACTAAATAGCTAAGTCTCGTTTCTCTATCACTTCCCATGCGACCACAGTGGCCGGTCAAAAATGGTGAAAATTCGAAAAATGAAAAATCGAAATTTCTCGCTGTGTATTCAACTTAGAAAGCTCAATTCTTTCATACAAAGGTTTTCTGGCACGGCGAATTGATTCCCGTAAGCAGTTTTGCCGTCGGACCCACCCATATTGCTGGGCTGGTTCCACTTTGCTGTCGGGAGGGTCAAGTCGGTACCGACTTCCAAGAACACCATATAGGACTGTGCATAGCCTCTCAAAACTTTGTCCATAGGGGTTTTCTGGTGCGCCCAGCTCATTTCCGGTGTCCGTTTTGCCGTCCGACCCACCCATTTTGCTGGGCTGGTTCCACTTTGCTGTCGGGAGGGTCAAGTCGGTACCGACTTACAAGAACACCATATAGGACTGTGCATGGCCTCTCAAAACTTTGTCCATAGAGGTTTTCTGGTGCGCCCAGCTCATTCCCGGAGTCCGTTTTGCCGTCCGACCCACCCATTTTGCTGGACTGGCTCCACTTTGCCGTTTGAAGGGTAAATTGGGTAGGGGGTCAAGTGGTCAAAAATAAAATTAAAAAAATAAAAATACCAAATGAAAGCGCTAAGTGAGCTGAACAACTTTTGTCATAGAATTGCATGCTCAAAGTGGCTGTAGAGTGCTGTGGTAGGGTGGGGGTGGGGACTTAGGCGATTTTGGGTCAAAACTAAAATTTTTCAAAAGTGGTCAAATTTGGTACCAAATGAAAGCCCGCATCGAACTGAGCAACTTTTGTCATAGAAGTGCGTACCTAAAGTGGCTGTAGAGGGCTGTGGTGGGGTGGGGTGGGGGGGACTTAGGCGATTTTGGGTCAAAAATTAAAATTTTCAAAAGTGGTCAAATTTGGTACCAAATGAAAGCCCGCATCGAACTGAGCAACTTTTGTCATAGAAGTGCGTACCTAAAGTGGCTGTAGAGGCCTGTGGTGGGGTGGGGTGGGGTGGGGTGGGGGGGACTTAGGCGATTTTGGGTCAAAAATTAAAATTTTCAAAAGTGGTCAAATTTCGAGTCAAATGAAGGCCCGCATCGAACTGAACAACTTTCGCCATAGAACCACCCACCCAAACTTGCTGTGTCGGATTTATATACTTTCTTTCTCAACCGGATTAAACGACAGACATAGGCTCAACACACATATTATCCCCTTTTGTGCGGAGCATTTTTGTTACTTGTATATATATATATATGTTTTTCTATATTTCAGCCTGAAAGTCCCTATCAGGGCGGCGTCTTTTTTCTGACTATTCATTTCCCGACTGACTATCCTTTTAAACCACCCAAGGTAAATACTTACAATCTTGTGAACTACATAATTGTATTCATTCCTCTGGTAGGTAAGGTTGTATGCCGATAAATTATTTATACATTAATACGTTATGATATTCGGGGCAAACATCCGCTATTGTTCATAAATTACAGACAATTATGGACCCAATTTTTGGACGATTTTTGCAATTGTGTACGCGTGCATTTTGTAGATTTGGAAAAGGGACATTTTAAATCCTAGTACACGGTTGGCTTTTGTCAGTTGGCATGTAATTCGTAGACCAGCAATGACTAAATGCTGAAATAAAAAACATTAATGACACTATTTACATAAACGGACCAGATTATGGGTTTCAGGTAGCATTCACAACGCGTATCTACCATCCTAACATCAACAGTAATGGAAGTATATGCCTGGACATACTTAGATCCCAGTGGTCGCCCGCTTTAACCATTTCGAAAGGTATATACGACAGGTTGTTTTGATTTTTTTTAAAATTGTGAATCGTTGGTACAGGGTTTCCCCACGGAGGTAAGACATCAAAATGTGAGGCCTTTGCTGATGCAGTTGCTGGACGAATCCATGGATCAACTTTACCTCAGTCCGTATCCTCACTCACCCCTCAATCGAAAGCAGTAGGTTGGGTTGGGTTCCTGTGGTTCGGTTGAAGCCAGGACCTTTCCTGGATTGAACTTTGATCATTATCCGACTGTGAATTGTCTCTCCAAACTCTTTTGGATTCTGATTTAAGTCATGAAGATTCTGTAGAAGCCAACACCGTTCCTGGATTGAACATACGTAGACTGTGAATTGGGTCTCCCTCCAAAGTCTTAGCTAGAATTATAGATTCTGATGTACATAATCCAGGAAGATTCTGCAGGTCTCCTCCACCCGTCCTACCCTCCTCCTCCGACCGATAATGTTAAAGGGCGGGGATGGATGTAGGGAGGTGAAGTTCTCTAGTGTTTTAATGTACGATCTTGTGTACATATTTGCACGGTTTTTGTATATTGGTTGTTTCAGTGTTACTGAGTATTTGCTCACTGCTGTGCGACCCGAACCCGGACGACCCCCTCGTTCCGGAGATCGCTCGCATCTACAAGACGGATCGGGAGAGATACAATCAGCTCGCCAGAGAGTGGGCCCAGAAATACGCCATGTGACGGGACGGGGTCCGATCCCCCCTACCTGCCGCCTCTCCTTTCAGTCCCCTTTTCTCATACTGTTTTTGTTCATTTCCCCTGATTTATGTACCCCTCCCCCCTCCCCACCCAAAATGTATTTCCCCTTTACAGTATATACAACTGCTGCTGCATGTAAACCTTAGTAGACTATTGCTCCCTTGATTGTGTTAGTGTCCTCTGCAGTTATTCTACGGTGAGCTCTTGCTGTCAGTGGGTGTGAACGTCCATGGATTCTTATACTGTTTACTTCTGAAATATTTTTGGCAAACTAAAAAGCCTTGACGTTTTTTAGTTGTCCAAAAGTTATGATAAAATGTTGTGATCACTCGTGCCAGCCCCCTTTTGTCCCCCATAATGTACTTCTTGAAAATTGTGGAAGGAAGGACGCTTGATTAAATTTATATAATTGTATTTTGTTGAGTGATCCCATGTTCTGTTTCTGTGCTAACCATGTTGCTGTTGCTAAACTGATGTTCTGTGACTGTAGATTGTCTGTAATTTAATGTTGTAATTTTTATAACATGATGTTGTTTCTCCAGCTATATTCTATTTGTGTGTTTTTG
Source organism: Trissonchulus latispiculum (assembly GCA_030248195.1). NCBI lineage: Eukaryota > Metazoa > Nematoda > Enoplea > Enoplida > Ironidae > Trissonchulus > Trissonchulus latispiculum. The sequence continues at coordinate 4,117 of JASAND010031075.1, forward strand.
GCTTGCACTGTAGTTTATTTTTCGTCATTTTGCAATTTCTGGTATCTACTCGGCCGCTACGATTGCGTTTTTCTACGGAAATAAAGCTTTGACTGATTTAGCTGGAATTTTCTTTTATTCGCGGGTGGTGGGAATCTTTAAATCTAGCTTTCCCAAATATATTCATTATACGCTTTTATTTATCTGTATAAAATAGTAAGAATGTGTTCAAATTTATACGTGGCTAATTAGGTTATGTATACATGGCTACCTACGTATATATACGTACATTTTTTAATTGTATTGACGTTTGTGTTAATCTTTTACACAGGTTGTCCGCTGTTTCTTTTCTGTATTCTGAATCTTGTGATCTGCGCTAGCGTTGCCAACAATTTTGTATCGCGAAAGTGTGGAAGTGCAGACTGTGGTTTGGAGGATCGTGCTTTGAAGATTTTTAACAAATTTCCATGAACTTTTTGATCCTGTCACTGGAAAAACTTCGGTTAAAAATTTGTCGGGCGGTTGTTGTGTTTGCTTGGGCTTCGGCGTGTAACGGTGACGGTGTGTAATAATTTTAGGTAGGTAGATAGACAGCTCATTCGTTTGATTGCAGCATTTCCACTGTAGAAACACAACTTGCCCCGCTGTAAATTAAAAGCTAGAGCTAAAGCGGGGTGCTCTCCTTTTGGTACTATATTTTGCCCTAAAAATCGCGAGAAGTCCAAATTTTCAAAACATTTTTCACTTCACTGGAGAAGACTTCACTAAATTTTTGCTTTTTTAAGTACACAATTGATTTATACTAAAAGCTAACTTTTTCATTGGTCACTATAAAAATAGCACAATTTTTAGCATATTTTCTGAAACTTTATGACAGTCTCCCTCAATGTCTCGCCCCCGGGCCGGCCTCCCTCTAAGAAAAATTAACTCATGGTTTTTCTTTGTTTCTTTCTAATGAAAATAATTGTGAAATTGTGCACACACAAGCCTGTAAAGATTTTAGTATGTGTGGGGATGGTGATGGTATGTCAGTACAGCCCTTACCATATACCTGTTTTATTGCATTAAACCTCCTTATAAAGAAGAATTTATGTCGACTGTAAGTCGCGACGCGAGCTGGCTTCTTGGCATTAAGGAGCGTTGAAAAAGTTGGAAACTAAAGTTGCCGTAACTTATTGTTTTTTTCAACTAAAGTTCTTAAAATTGAAAGAACTGCAATAAAGAGGAGCTGATATACTTAGTTGAGGTTTGGCGTTTGGAGCACCGTTACAGACTTTACTCGTATGATGGGTGGCTTACTCTTCTTTTTAATTTAGGTGCAACAAAAACATGGACTTAGGATCATTGTTTTATTGGAGGCCGCCTCGCTTTGTAGCTGTACGTAAGTACTCTCCTTTCAGCTTTCTACCTAGAGATCCTGCCTCCCTGCAATTCTTCACTCTACCTAGAGATAGCCACCTTCATTGCAGTTCCTTGCATGTGTCTATTTGCTTTCTTGTGTACGTACGTCTGATTTGTTTGTAAAGATTATATATTATTTTGTGCGTGTAAACGTTGCTTTGGCATTGACTGTTTCAGTCTTAAGTGGTGTGTGAGGTGAAGACGACCGGTTGAACCGAGCCATGGGAATTAACGGCCGCCGATTTTGCAGGCCTGAAAGCAAGCTCTTTGAAATTGTTCTACGTAGCAATGATTATGAAATTGTAAAATATTTATTGCCACACAAAGGCTAGCAAAATGTAGCTTCGGGTCTTTTACAGATTACTCCCACCACCCCAGTGCGAGTTGTTTTAAAATTAATATAAACTTTTGTGTAAACTTAAGTTGTAAGCTTATACTGAGCTAACGAAAAGCCGAATCGAAAAACGGATTGCAGATTCGTGTTCAGCGACTCGGAAACCCCATATGCAACTTTTGAAATTGAAATTGGAGACAAAAAATTTTTCGTTTCCACTTGCCCCCCCCATGAAAATCGAAAAACTCAAATTTCGCGAAACTGAACAATTTTGCAATATCTGCACTAGGAATTGTCCAAACCATACCCATATGTACCATATTTAAGCTCGATTGGTCATATTTTAAAGCATTTAGCACTGGGGGTAGTCTGGAAAAGACCCAAAGTTTCTTTGTTCAAATTCAGTTTCAGTTTTTGGTATTTCGGCGAATGCAAAAGTGAATGCTCGTTCTCATTTGGACCAGTCAACAAAACTCACTAAAGCTGAGAGCAGCACGCGTAGGCTTCAGTTAGTTGGTTCACCATTGCCACATTTTAACCCAAAAAGTGAATGCAATGAATTTCCCCACTTAGACGTAATAACCTAAATTGGGAATAGGCTAGCTTGAATTTTGTTATTGTAATCCGAAAAAGCACCCCCTCCAATCCGCGCAAGGATAGTGTTTTGGAAACTAATATATTGCAGTTTGTCAGTTTTCACTGGTCTATTCTAGGAAATATCTACTGATACTGAACCTTGCTTATTTTTACTGGGGGGGGCGGGGGAGGTTGGGGGGCGCCGTCCATTCGGCACCTCCCTCCCATTCGATGTACCTCCCATGAAAAGCCCCCCATAAATTCGACCTACCCCTATAACCTTAAAAATTGCCAAATTTTACCCTTAACTTTCAAAACTGTTTTCGGCGTCGCCGGGTTTTTAACGAAATTTTCGTTATTTTAGCTTTAGCTCTAACAGTCACTTTCTAGAGATTTTTGGCAATTTTTGCACAAAAAACGTAACAAATTCGCAAAATTTTTCCAAAAGTATGCCCCCCATTGTGGTGAGCCGTTGGGGGGCAACTTCCACCCCCCCCCCTTGGTTTCCTGATTGCATTGTATTTTATTTCACCTTCTGAATTGATTGTTAATTTCCAAGTTGTTTGCCTAGCCTGGTTTGGATATTTTCTGCTGTTGCAATTCGGTTTTATGCACAACAATTTAATCGAAATAGTCTGTGTATTTTTAAAAGTTTTTTGGAAATTTCCACAATGAATTTGATTTAGTTATATAAAGAAGCCATTGATTTGTACAGTGTGCTTTGTAATTGTAGTATTGTGTGAAACTTGGTTTACTGTAACAATAAAATGGTTTTGCTTGACTTTTCAGGTAGGCTTAGGTATATATAGTTAGATGGTTTAATACAGACTTTTTCTTTTGGTGAACTGTTATTCGAATGGTCTTAAGATTTTAAAATGACAGTCAAAGAAGCGTTTATAGAGGCGTGAGCAGGCTGCAGTGCTAGTAATAGTAGGTGCGAGAGTTGCAGCGTAGCGCTTCCAATTTGATTCCGAATAAAACTAAAGTACCAAATCCCATTCAGGCTCCCAGCACTTTCAACAGACAGTTGGATTAAAATCGGCCGGTTTATAGTTGGGGACTTACTGGTGGATACTGGTGGATGCTGATTTTTGATTTTCTAAGAATTTCAAGAGGTAAAGTAGAGCTAAAATTAACTCGATCCTTTCCAGAATTAAAAGTGGGAAAGTCGAGCTTGAGTAGAGTTAACGAGATAAAAATAGTTAATTTTAGCTCAACTCTACTCGACTCTATCCTTTCGTGAAAAGGCCTTAAGGTGGTGATTCCTTTTGGGCACATATTGTTATTTGGCGGCGTAAATCAAGATGAAATGTGATAAAACTTTCCGAAATAAGTTCTTTTATCGTTCTAACACCCTCCGCGCAATCCCGATTCAAAAATTCGAGATTTCCGGTCAGAGTGGTTTTTCCCAATTTCTGAACGTTTGGCACCTGCTATACAGTTATGACTATATTCATTCGAAAGACCCCACTGAGCTTCACGTTTGTGCTTTTTAAAGCAAGTTTCTAACTTTTCTCTACCGTGAGATAGCCGATTTTCTTAAAAAAAAACGTTAAACGGCGTTAAAGGCGTTAAAAACTTGTCATTTTTGCAAAAATCAAATAATCCAACATTTCTTGAACTACGCAAGCCGTAAAATCAAACTAAGGGCGTCGATCTGAAGGTCTCACAGGGACAAATTATCCGACGCATGATCGTCTTCCAACTGCTATCCTGTAGCAGAGTTGGCAAATGGGACGAATTCTCTGATCCCATCCCATCCCATTCCACCAGATTTTCAAATTCGCCGTCCCATCCCATCCCATTTGTCCGAACTGGCCTTTTCCAATCCCATATAATCCCACTTGCGGTATTTGACTGTACAATCGCTCTAGCATTGAAATTTTAATATTGTCGTAAGGTCTTAATGTGGTGGTATCGTTTTGTGAGGGGAATTTTGAAACGCGGTAAACTTTCGCAATTTTGGAGTTGGAAAAAATTGTCACAACTTTTTAAAGCTTATAATCAGTAAATACGAATAAAGCAAAATTTGCAAAAAAAACCAGCAAAATTTTTTGACATACCAACTAAATATAGACCATCAAACTTTGAGTATAGATTTTTCAAAACTATAGAATAGGCAAAATTCTTCCGTGCCATGATATGAGGACATGTCGGTTGAGGGAAACTTTATAGATTTGACTCAACATGTCCTTTTTCTTTTTCCTTCTGCCATAGCTTACGCGAATCCATCGGATAGTTTTTGAGAAATTGATGTTTAAAATAAAATGATCGCAGGTTTGCCAAATACGTTTGTCGGCCAAATCTCAAGCTAAAAGCAGCGAACTCCAGCTAATAAGCATTAGTAAAATGTGCAATTAGATTGTATAAATTGAGTAGAAAGTGAAGCGATAGGACTAAATCGATTGAGTATATAAATGATTCAAAGTAAGATTTGGCAGTAATCTTGACAAAACTGATTTCCGCAAAAATGGTCGTTTTTCAACCCCCAAAATAGCTTTTGGCTTATACTGATGTTACCACACAAGAGATAGCTCAAAGGTTGTGTAAAATTAAAATAAAATAAATAAAATAATATAAAATTTAAATCTCATCTCCTCCGGTTGTTGAGAAGATTCACCTTAGGCTTGCCTACGCCTCGGGTAATTGCGATATGCAATTATTCAGTGCCATACCGTGGGCCCAGTGCAAAATTTGATATAGCACTACTCCTCATCACGAAAGCAACTGGGGTGTGGCACTAAGAGAAAAATTCGAAAGCAAGGAGAGGTCTGCTGTGTCGAAATAGGAAATCGAAAAAGTGTCGATTATAATTCTGCGCCAAAAAACTCGAAACTGATGTAAGATACTGGTTAACATTTGTATAGTTTTAAAACTCTAAATAGATAATGTGTCACTGTGGAATTAGAATTTTGAATCAGGTCTTTTCTTGAAAATTTTAATTATTTTGTGAAGTTAGCGCACTGCCGAAAGTTAAATTCGGTCGCTTTTGGTGACCAAAAATGAGGGTCCTTAATATTTGTTTAGCCGCAGATTATAAAAAAACTAGAGGTTCTAATTAAAAATTCTAATTCCACAGTGGCACAGTACATGTATAAAGGTTTCAAACGATACCCAATGTTGCTTGGAATCCTTTGCCAGTGTAGAGACTTTTTGGCGCAGAAATGCAATTTTTTCTGTAAAATTGTGAAAATCGCTGATTTTTACAGAGAGGCATTTTACGACCAGGTAAATTATATTTTATATTTTATATTTTATATTGCAAAATTGCATATTTTTGCATTTCAACATATTTATTCATTTTATAAGAACTTGAAGTTGACTGACTTGCGAACATTTGCTTCAACTATATGCAAAACTGTCGTGCTCGCTCATATTCAAATTGCACACAGTTGATGGGTTGATGGGGGAACTGAACGAAGAACTCAAAATTTGAACTTGATATGCACGACATATGTGGTTAGTTTATGTGCGAAAGTAAACGAAATCCGTGATCTAAAAGACTTTGATGATGGACCCCTTTAACTGCTAGCTTAACATAGCTCAAAGGTCGTAAAAGCTAAAATGTTCATTTCGGTGAACCTTTCCCATTTATATCAACCAATCACGTGTATCGATAACGAACTGAGAGGATATTGGCAAAAACCAAAGATTTTTTATTTTTTCACCTAAAAATTCGGGACTGGTCCCAGAATGTTAAAGAGCACCATATTTAGAAAGTTTCATCAACGTGCATCATAAAAATTGGACCCTGTAAGGTTACATTTACACAATGCAAAGCGATACCAGCTTCTTAAAAAGCTTTGCTTTGCTTTGCTTTGCTGGTAGTCATCAAAACGCCAATCATGAAATTGAAAAGACATTTTTATGCCAAATTTACCAAAATATTGCACTTTTTCAATATTTGAAGGCAATGTAAGGCACGTTTGAAGGCAATGTAAGGCAAAATGATCCCACAAAATCCCACTGATCCCACATGGGATGGGTTTTCAATCCCATCCCATCCCATCCCATGGGATCCCATGGGATCCCATGGGATCCCATCCCAGATGCCAACACTGTCCTGTAGGCTGCTATCATAAAAAGATGTAGTTTTTGCGAAAACGACCAATTTTTTTCCAAAGATTGTGGAGCATTCACCATGCAATCTGGGGGGCTGGCTGCTACTGAACAAATGTGTTCTGCACAAATATACCCAGGGACGATTTTTTAGTTGCCCCGATTGCTGCTTTCTAGCTAAAGTAATCGCTTGAAAAATTTGGAAAATGTAGGCAAAATCCAGCACTCTTAGAAATACTTTAGTAGTTTCTACTGGAACAACTCCAGTAGCTCAGAAATACTAAAGACTTTAGTTGATTTGACTGGATGGTGGAGTAATAAGTACTGGAGGTAGTCCAGTAATAAGTACTGGAAATGTCTTAGTAAGAAATTACTGATTTCTCCAGTTGTTTCTACTAAATATTTTAGTAACATTTACTGGATTTGGGTTATTCAACTTACTGGATTTTCCAGTAATTTGTACTGGATTTCCCAGTACTAATTCTACCGAACTCCTACAATGTGTCGAAACACAAAAGTACTGGATTTTTCAGTAGTTTTTACTACTTTTCCCAGTACTATCTACTGGACTCATGAAATACCCCGAGCACCAAAAATACTGGATTTTCCAGTAATTTCTACTGGTTTCTCCAGTAATATCTACTGGACTCCTGAAATACACCGAGCACCAAAAATACTGGATTTTCCACTAATTTCTACTGGTTTCTCCAGAAATATTTACTGGATTCCAAAAATATCCCGTGCACCTAAAATACAGGATTATCTAGTAATTTTTTCTGGTTTTAGCAGTAATATTTCCAGGACTCCTAAAATACTCCGGTCACCGAAAATATATACTGGAGTCTTAAAATATACCGAAACGGAAAAGTAGTGGTTTTCCCATAACTGATTGATACTGATAATATCTATATACTGGACTCGTAAAACACTCTGAACACGAAATGAAATATTTGGCCGTTCCAATGGTGCTTAGAGCAGACTAAATTCTACTTACCTACTTATGCAATCTGGCAGCAAGAAATGCTGGATTCAATTAATAATTTTTATTTCCAAAAGAAGTTGGCAATATTTCTACGAATTTGTAAGGTGGTTCCTTTTGATTCCTTTTGGAGTAGTCAACTTTGAACAATTATTACTCATTTATTACTTGGAGTTAAGAATTCATTTCTATCAAAACATAGCTTAATATTATTTCTTTTAGGAAAACAATGAAACTAATTTTGGCTTTTGCAGAATTTGAGACGGTTTGCGTCGCTTAACAATAATGCAATATTTGATTTCTGCAAAAATGACAGACTTTCGGAGGGCAAAATAGGAAGACTGTCTCTATCTCACAATAGCGCAAAGCGAGAACATCGCTTCAAAACGCAAAAATATAAAGCACAACGAGATCTTTCAAATGAATATAGCTACAGTATATATATAACTGTGCAACTGCTGTCCAATTTCTACAACTGGTAAAAACTGTCCTGAACGCAAATGTCAAATTTTTGAAGCGGAATTGTCCGGAGAGTGTTAGAATGCTAAAGGAACTTGTTTTGAAAGTTCCATCAAGTTGTTTCATCTGGAATTGAGTCGCCAACCAATGACATATTATTTGTACCAAAAAGGAATCACCACCTTAAGTTCTTAATATGCCCTAACACGCGTTTATTATGTTACTAAATTTTCTAACAATTTAAAAGTAAGCTGCATTATTTTATGCTGAGAATAACATGAAGTCAGTCGTAAAGATGTCTGCATTTACTGCAAGTGTTTAAATTATAATGCTGATACATAGTAACATAGTGTATGGCAAGGTAGATACACCAGTAACTGGAAGTATCGGCTTTGCTGCTACAAAAATTTGAATCGTTTTTGTTCAATCCTATTAAAATCGAAAGCCAGTGAATTTTAATCTATACGTAATCGATGCTAAGCAGAGTTGCTATGTGGAAGCTTAAACGGATGCTATGTAGTTTTAACCAATGAAATTAAGGTTTTTGGTCGTCGACAGAAATTAAAGTTAGTTTTGCATAATTTGTGTGATACCTTAAGGTTTGGTTGGTTGATGTTCTGCTCTTAAAAATTGCAGGTGCAGACAAAACTAAAGAACTTCGACGGGTTGCTGACTGAAAGAGTAAAAGGAACAGAAATTGGAGCCGAGCTACCGGTAAAAGAATGACTGTCTAAGATTGCTTATATTCCATATCATCAAGAGAGATCATTAATGAAGAACATAATTCTCAACTGCAATTTATCTGTATAGCGGTTGCAATGCTTTTTTTCGGAAAACAAATGTTAACACAGCACAGCACAAACAAACACTACGTGAATTTACAACGAAGTACGTACCAGTGTTACCTAATAACTAATGAAAAGCACTGCATACTCATGAGCGTTAACCATATTTTTGGTGACCGGAGTATTTTAAAAATCCAGGAGATATGTATTACTGGCAAAACCAGAAGAAATTACTGGAAAATCCAGTATTTTTCGTGCTCGGGGTTTTTCAGGAGTCCAGTAGATATTACTGGAGAAACCAGTAAAAATTACTGGAAAATCCAGTATTTTTGATGCTCGAAGTATTTCAGGAGTCCAGTAGATATTACTGGAGAAACCAGTAAAATTTACTGGAAAATCCAGTATTTTTCGTGCTCGGAGATTTTCAGGAGTCCAGTAGATATTACTGGAGAAACCAGTAAAAATTACTGGAAAATCCAGTATTTTTCGGGCTCGGAGATTTTCAGGAGTCCAGTAGATATTACTGGAGAAACCAGTAAAAATTACTGGAAAATCCAGTAGTTTCATCCCCCGAATATTTTTGGAGGTCCAATATATAATACTGGATTATCTTGTTAAAACTACTGGACAATCCAGTACAAAAGTACTCGATACGCTGATGCTGCAATGAGACTATATAAGGGGATAAAAGAACAAGTTTTCAGCGATCAGATTTTGGGCAAGTCATTTGTCCTGGTCTCTGCTTCTGTATCACCAGAAGTTAAGGGGCTCATTTTTGTAGTCGTTATGCACCTTCGTGGGTGCTGACGGCTGGGAGGGCAAAGTGGGGGATTTTCCAACGTTGGGAAAATCGCCCATTATGAATGGAGTGAAGGTTGAAACGCATACAGTTTAGTTCAGAGAAAATGTGTCCTTTCTATAAAAATTCAGTAATTTTCATAGGTGTTCAGACTACATACATTAGGAGTCCAGTAGATATTACTGGAAAAACCGGTAGAAATTAATGGAAAATCAAGTATTTTCGGTGCTCGGAGCATTTTAGAAGTCTAGTAGATATTACTGGAGAAACCAGTAGAAATTACTGGAAAATCCAGTATTTTGGGTCCGCAGACTGTACTAGGAGTCTAGTAAAAACCACTGGAGAAAGTAGTAAAAACTACTGGAAAATCCAGTATTTTTGGTGCTCAGACTATTTTAGGAGATTGGTAGAATCTACTACTGAGTCCAGTAGAAATTACTGGAAAATCCAGTATTTTTGCCCCCCAAAAATTTTTGGGGGGTCCAGTATAATACTAAATATCTAGTAGAAACTACTGGAAATTCCAGTAGTTAGTATGTCAAAGCAGTAAAGTGTTCTACATAGTTTATCTAGTAAAGTTTACTAGCTATTTCCAGTAGTTTTTAAAATACTGGACTACTTTAGTAGGAAAATATTAATCGCTCCGCTATGTCTTTATCGCACTGGAGCACATTAGTAGGAAATTACTAAGATTCCAGTACTTTCTACTGGAACATTTCTAAGAGTGTATCTGAATATTAACCTCATAGAAAAGATGAGAGCCCGATGGGATGTAGACGGAAATTGAGTATATCTTCTCAAAAAATTGGTAAATGGAAGGTGGTGTTGTCAGCAAGCAAGATTGAAGCAATATTTTTTAAGAAAGTAGTAAATTTTACAAGAGTAGAAAACTTCGAAAGTTGAGTACTTATTTTCTCATTTTTAAGCTATCGGCATCTGAGACGAAAGTCAATCAAAGTTCACGTAATGAACAGCCTGTAGAAGTAATCTGTTAGCTATTTTGTTTAATCAAGCGACTGTACATTTCTTCGTTAAATATAACTTTAATATATATGTTCTTCTTTCCAATTTGGCTTTCAGCTTTTAAATATATTAAATGCATTTAAATTTTTTGGAAACTATTTGCTTCTTTAGAGACACTGTACTCTTTTTAAAGAAATAAAAATTTAAGCTCCAGTATATCTCAATTCTCAGCACGTTTTACTGAAACGTTGTGCAGTTTACAAGATTCTGCTCAGAAGGCGCTGTCTGTCTGCATGTAGATATGCACAGTAGAATCTCACCGTTAATTATCGAAACAATTTGCTCGACCATACTAGTTTTAATTTTTTTACAAGTTTTAATGTATGTTGTGCATATAGTAACAGTATTTGTAAAGCAGCAAACTCAAAGTAAGGCAAAAACTTTAAAATTCAAAGTAAGCAAAAAGTTTAACCCAGTTGGTTATTATCGCATTACCTATTCCAATTGTTTTGCAATATTGCTTTATTAATTTGATTGTATAACCCTTGCTGGGAACCTGCATCCAATATTAAATAATGTTAAAATGTAACTACGAATTTTGTACTTGGAACCGGGAACCGGAAGCTAGAACCGGAACCGGAACCGGTACTCTAGAACCGGAACCGGAACCGGTTTTGAAAATTGGAACCGGTTCCAACTCTACTATGAACGTGTTTTTGAACAGTGTTTTTGCTTACTTTTTACTATTTATATACAAATATTTAATACTGTGAAAAAGATATGGTCTGTTTCATTTTTACCAATATGTTGGGGAAACTTTGGCTACCAGAGCTCACCAAAATATTAAGTATTCTCAAATCTAGATAAACATTTAGCTACTGCCCTTCAGAAAGCGAACGTCGCACAGAACTTTCCTCGACCAATTTCAAGCAGTCCAATAAAATTGCTTATCGATTCAACAGCTACAGTTACAACATTACAAAGCTTAATCGTTGAAAAAGCAGCTAATCTCATCTCGGGGTCGAAGATTTTTTGAGATCGAAAACTATAGCAGAAAACATTGGGGAAAATCGTTGAATTTCGAGCACTTATGCAGCACACAGGTACAACTAACTTCATACCTTTAAAACCAAAAATTGTATGTTATAATAAATAAAATCAAGCTGCTAAGTTTTTATTTTACATATTGGAATTTGTTTTAATTTTTGTAGCTGAAATAAACAAATCTGTAACAAAAGAGCGCTATTCCCTATCAAATCCTAAACCTATATATAAGCAAAAAGTACTAAAATTTGACTATGAAATATGAAAATTTTTAATAGACCATCAAAGGCATTCTTTTTCGGTAGCGCTAGCCATGCTATTAATTAAATAAGAACGGTATCTCAGGGATACTGTTGCTCAGCTTAACCCTTAATCTGGAGTTGCGCCTTCAGTATACTGGTTTGCTTCAGTTGAAGTTTGCACACAAAAATTGCAGAGGCAACAGCCAAAGCTGGAAGAGTTGCCGTAAAGCATCAAATCCTTAATGCTTACCTTTGTCATCCTTAAAGAAGAGTTATCACTGAATACACCTTAGTTTTACTTTTTCTATATTATAGGAGTACCAAAATAAAGTTAAATTCCAAATGCTAAATTCAAATTCATGAGAAAATTTAAAAATTTTACAAAATAAACCTTGATTGAAGTTTCAAACAGCCAAAATTAACACTAGAACCGGCCGGTTCCAAAAGCCACCGGTTCTGGTTCCGGTTCCGGTTCTAAAAATCCTACCGGTTCCGGTTCCGGTTCCGGTTCCGGTTCTGCCGGTTCTTTTGGAACCGGTCCCAGCCCTAATTGTGGTCTGAACATCGTTACGCAATACAATCAGCTAGGGGCTTACTTTTCGTCTATAATATAGGAGAATTAATGAACTCTTCGAAATAAGCTAGTCTTGCTGTCCGGTGGTCTATAACTAACGGAATGGCAATATTTCTCTACGTGTATACTCTTATTCACTGTGCGGAGCCGCTTAGGAAACGCGCATATGTAGTGTCAAGAGTATATAATAGATAAGAGTGTGACACTCTTACACTAGCATGAACAAATCATGCTAGGTATGCTCGGTGCGTTAACTTGGGACCCCCCCCCCGTAACTTCCGGGGGGGTCCCACTTTGCACTATCTACACGCTTTCATATAAGCGTGTGTCTCTCGCTGATTGGCCCATTAGCCTAAGGCTTACAGTAGGCAGTTTATTAGTAATTTTTAATTAATTAATAATAACTTTAATTAGGTTAATGCAATTAAAAAACTAACTCGACAACTGTGTAGTATTTTTTCTGCTCTTTCCAACGATATAGAAATTGTTGCACATTACATTCCTTCGAATTTTTGTATTATGCAACAATTTTTATATCATTGAAAAGAGCAGAAAAAATGCTACAGAGTTGTCGAGTTAGTTTTTTAATTGCATTAACCTAATTAAAGTTATTGTTAATTAATTAAAAATTACTAATAAACTGCCTACTGTAGCCTTAGGCTAATGGGCCAATCAGCGAGCAGACACACGCTTATATGAAAGCGTGTAGATAGTGCAAAGTGGGACCCCCCCCTCGGAAGTTCCGGGGGGGTCCCTAGTTAATGCACCGAGCATACCTAGCAATCTTGCATGATTTGTTCATGCTAGTGTAAGAGTGTCACACTCTTACTATTATACACTCTTGGTAGTGTAGATTACACTTTGTCTTTTGAGGCCTACATAGACCTTTGTTGTATCCAATCTAGATCAGTCCTGCTGAGTATGCTGAGAGTGGCCCTCATGATGTCCAGTCGCTTGAGAGAGTTCCAGAGGCACACCTCTTCCTCCGCCGCCCGTCATCTCAGCGGCGGCAACATCAAAGGAATCATCTTTGACATGGGCGGCGTTCTGGTCAGCGGTCCCGCCCAGGTCTGGCGAAGTGAGTCCTCTCCGTTGCCGCCTTTCGGAAAGAGGCGCTATTGGTGACAGCTATAGAGTTAGCAACCCGAATACAACTACAAGGGATGTCCACGAATGTTAACGAAATGTCCAAATATTTCGCGAATTTCCGCCAAGTCTAGAACTAAGCCTTGTAACTCTGTCCATTAAATGTTATGTAGTTTTTTCCAATTTCACACAGCATACACGTATTCTATTGTCTGGCTTTGCTTTACTCAGAAAATTCTGCATTCGGAGAATTTACCGCAATTATTCTGGCTTCGTCGGTTTTTAAGGAATTTTTACTCTCAACTAATTTTAGCAAATTTGGGCCTTTTTTCCACATAACACGCCATGCTTAGCGAAAACGTCTCCAAAACTTTGCCCTTCGCTTTTTAGAATTGCCTAAAAATTGCATAGAATTTCAGTATTAAATCAATTGCTCTACGATTAGTGGTGTCCAATTTTAGTGATCGAATCAGAGGCGAGTGTTCCCCAGGGTACCCTGTTGAAGGCATTGCTGGACGTGGATCTGCGAACCCAGTTTGAGAGGGCGGAGACGGGCCAGATCAGTGCCAGGGTTTTCGAGAGGACCTTTGCCGATCACGTCGCCAAAACTGTAAGAATGTAAACTGCCGCTTTATATATATATATATATATATAAATATAATATATATATATATATATATATATATATATATATATATATATATATATATATATATATAATTGATGCTTAATTGAACTAGGGGAAAGTCTCCGCTTTGTATACATGATAGATAACGGTCAAACAGCATATTTCATTCGAAATTATGGCTAACTGGGTCTGGATGGCCCTTTTGTTGACCCAGGCTACAGAGTTCCTTGCATGAAGACTAGCATTTTGAGTCAGCCGAAACCTAAGAGGTAGAGATGAGCACGGGCCGGATTTTTTCCCGGCCCAGCCCGCTCCAAAATCTTGGTCGGCCCGGCCCTGCCCGGTCTGCTGGCAAATTTTCGACCCGGCCCGCAAGCTGAAAAAAATCGGCCTAACCCGGCTCGGCAAACAAAATTTTCCGAGATTTTGCTAACAATATTATTTCAAAGGCTTCAATGCATAATGGAAATGCTAAATTATGCTAGGAAATGTTAAATTTTGCTGTAAAATAGCCAGAATGAGTAAATATTTAGCTAATTTTGTTGAATTCATAACATTTTCTAGAGTCGATCCGGCCCGCTTCGGGCCACTCCGGCCCACAATTTAAAAATTTCTCGGCCCGGCCCGCTAAACAATGGATGTCTGCCCGGCCCGACGGGCCGAAATGCTCATCTCTACTAAGAGGTAGGTATATACCGGTTGGTGTGTGAATGCGATGAAAAATGACATGAAATCGCAATAAAGTGCCTGTCACAATCTAAGGTCTTGTGCTCAAGTATGCTCCAATTTTGTCGTAGTTTTGACTTAATGATGGGTTTTCAGAATTTTTTGGCTAATCCAAGCTGTCCAGTGCTTTTGCTCCTGTTTAGGTGTCAAATGGCGCTCAACTGTCCAAGATTTTATCCGCTGGTCTGTTTTCGGACTTCTACCGTCGTCGAGCTGAGCGGAGAGACCAGCTGCTGTCCGCCGTCTCCCTGGCTCGCGAAAAGGGATTCAAGACGGGCCTTCTGACCAACAACGTGTGGCTGGATGATGCCAAAACGCAAAGTCTTTTGCTGGTGGAAGCCGACCTTTTTGATGTGGTAAAGCAAGCCTTATACTGTTTGAGATGTTTTGTGCCTAATTAGGTCTGGACACCATTCTGTGGTGCTTGCAGTTGAATAAAGAAGTTTGACTTACACAATGTTTTCCGTGTACGTCTTAATTTAATGAGTAAATTTTAAAATCTAAAATTCAATGTGGTCTACATGGTACGCAGGTTTTCTTTCTCTGTCTTAGGTTGTAGAGTCGTGCAGAGTTGGAATGCGGAAACCCGAGGAGGGCATCTATCGACACATTCTGAGTCTGATGAAACTGA
This sequence comes from Trissonchulus latispiculum, assembly GCA_030248195.1. Taxonomy (NCBI): domain Eukaryota; kingdom Metazoa; phylum Nematoda; class Enoplea; order Enoplida; family Ironidae; genus Trissonchulus; species Trissonchulus latispiculum. Next base: position 19,382 of record JASAND010031075.1, read on the forward strand.
AACCGGAAGAAACGGTCTTCCTCGACGACTTGGGTCACAATCTCAAACCGGCTCAGGCAATGGGAATTCACACCATTAAGGTACATACCTCCGTCTTTTCCTAAACTTTTCAAATTTTCAATGATTTTTACCCGCTTTCAAAAATTGTTGCGCAACTGCTGTAAACTGGACCACCTTAAATGTATGGTGTTTTGCCCGAACCGGCCCTCCATATCTCCCTTGATAGCTACTAGACTTGTGGTCTAAGGCATACTATGTATTCGATACTATTTCTGATGTTGCTTCAAACCTAAAGACTGGATTAAACCCTTTTGTGTATGTTCCAGGTTTCTGATCCAGAGCAAGCCCTGGAGGAACTGGAGCGGCTGGTGGAAACGCCGCTCCGACGCTATCCAGCGCACACGGACTTGGTCCGCCCGGGGATGGAGTTGCCGTTGGACTCCCTCCGGACCTACCTGAGCCACCTGCTGGGTCCACCTGTCCCATCCGCTTCCGGGGAAGAGGAGGACTTTGTCCTTCGGAAGTGCTCCCATGGACAGTCCAATCCGACCTATTTCTTGCGATACGGCAGTCGGGACTTGGTCCTGCGCAAGAAGCCTGTAAGTCGTTGCGGTTAGACCACCGCATATATACTTAGTATTTTGTTTTCTATGTTGTAAAGTTTCCTTGTATTGCAATTTGCATTTTGATTAATTTGCTATTATTAGTCGAAGGCAATGTTTGTATCAAAGGACTGATTAAATAGTATTTCGCCACATTGAAACATTTAGCGAGCATTTGAGCAGAGCTTAGTATCTGAGCTCTAGAGGATGAAACACAGGCAGATATTCATTTCGTAATGTTGTTCAGCAAACTATTTTATTTAGCCCGGGAAGCTGTTGCCATCTGCGCATATGGTTGAGCGTGAGTACCAGGTGATGAAAGCCATCAGTAGCCATGGCGTTCCTGTGCCCAAACTCTATGACCTTTGTGAGGACTCAAGGTAAGCCGAGCACAGACATACCTATAATTAATTTCCTGACAAAATTTCACAGAAAATGGCAGCTCCCCACCCTTCTGCTCCAACCAAATTAGGGTCTTTCCCGTTATCCCCCCACAGCTCTGAAGAAGTACCGAAGAAGCACAATTTGACTGATTGAGTTGAAATTTGGTGGAGGTAGGTTTTCGGACCTGCTGATTTCAAAAATGCAAAAATTTTGTGAAAAATTTTTTAAAAATTTTAAAATTTTAGTTTGGTACGGGGGGACCAAGGGGAACCGAAAAAACTTTTAAAAAACATTTTGCTGAAAACTTGCTTACAGAGGTTTTTTGGGGTGCTGATCAAGAATCTCAAATCGGGTTTTCGATTCAGCTTTTCGTTAGCTCAGGACAAGCTTACATCTTAAGCTTAAAACTTTAGCTTATATTAAGCTAACGAAAAGCTGAATCGAAAAAACTGATTTTAGATTCGTGATCAGCTCCCCAGAAAATCCCTGTAAGCACGTTTTCAGCAAAATTTTTTCAAAAAATTTTTCGGTTCCCCTTGGTCCCCCCTTATATACCAAACTAAAATTTTAAAATTTTTAAAAATGTTTAAAAATTTTAAAATGTTTGCATTTTTGGAATCAGCAGGTCCGAAAACCTACCTCCACCAAATTTCAACTCAATCAGTCAAATTGTGCTTCTTCGGTACTTCTTCAGAGCTGTGGGGGGATAATGGGAAAGACCCGTACACCCCCAAATTAAATTCCAAGTGCTGAGTCTAATTTTTTTGGTGTACAGTTAGTGCTGGAATAGTGCTAAGCGACCCAATTGAATTTAATCCCCCCCAACCCGTTTTAGGGTGGATAAAGTTCAATTGGGGGACACTTGTATTCATAACATTTTGCGTGTACGAAATCAAGTCTTGGTCAGTTGTTGCTGGTTTAACGAAGGTTTCTCCGTTTTAAAAAATAAATATAGTAAGCTTTTCAAGTTATTTCAAAACGGCACGTCAACAAAAACCATTTTGTCGTCAATTGAAGACTTGATTCTATTTGCTTTCAATAATGCAGAACACGCATGCGGAATTCTGTTTTCAGTCCAGCTTTTAGTTACTGTAAGCGGAAGTTGCAAGCTAGCATGAAAACTTCTACTGAACTAAAGATATTCTCTGTAAGGAAAATGCATGGATATCAGACTCTTGTTCCATGTTCCTTAAACCTCCTAGGAGTCAACAACAACTGAGCCAAATTGGCTTCAAAAATTTTTGGACACCCTTTATCTGTCCCTATAAATACAAAAATTTAATTTTGCATTTTTTTGAGCAAAGTAGTATGTTCTCAACGAGTTTCAAGACTGATCTTAGACTGTAACCTCTCTTTTGGAGAGGCTTCTCAAATATAGAGACGTTAATCTCATAAGTGCTCCTCTGCACGGAAATCTTTAGTAAAAGGCGAAAGATTTATGCGGTTTGCAGAGGAACGAGAGAAACTACCCTCTGATAACGCAGAGTATTTCTAATCAGACTGCTGCATCAACTGAACTGGTTTCGTCATAAAATGTCCTTCTGCATCTGTACGTGCCCTTGTATACAGGCAGTTATGTTTTATTTCGTAGTTGTCAGTAGCTACGAGCAGTGTATTTTCATTTTTAGGTATTCATTTTTATTCATTTTTAGAAAATTAAAGGGACCATTGGCATAATAATAGCAGGTCTTGAAAGGAGGAATACTGCCCCTTTTGGGGTCTACTGGTTATAAAATTTTAAAGCAGCATTCATTCATTCAAAATAGAAAGAATGAAATGAGTTTTTCACCATTTCCCATCTTTTAACTAAAATTAGTTTTTGTATTCTGAGCAAATATTTTCTTGGACATGTTTTTGTCATGTTCAGAGCTAAACTGATTCTAAATTAATTCTTGCAACTCATTGTACTTTCTATTGCTTCTATTTTCTGAAAACCTCTTTTAATCGAATGACTTTGCAACAAAGTGCGTGATTTAGTAGTTTATTTGTTTGACCTACAAACGTGGTCGTTTTTGCTGCAACACATTACAGTTCTCGATTGCTTAAATAATTGAGGTCTTTGTAAGAGTTAACTTTCCTAATTTACGGATTAAATGAAGCCTTAAGACTTGCTTTTTGTAGATTGACATAAAAGTTCTTTATGTCATTCATAGATTAACTCTATTTTTGTTCATCCCAAACAAAAATAGGACCTCCATCCATTTACTATGAGATAAAATTTTGCAGGAAATTGTATCCGTGTTTCTACTCTTAGCCTCGTAAACGCTACCCGTTTAGTGAGGCTGCGCGTAATTAGTCTTTGATCGAAAATTTATTGCTCTTTTTATTCTATTTTTTGCATTGTGTACTTTTTAGGTTCTTGATTTTTTCATTTTTATCGAACGGCCTGGTTCGACCCGTTTTCAAACTTTTTCAGCCCCACCTGGGTCAACATCATCAACAATCTCGTCGTCTCCGTTTATTTTTGTTTGCAAAGGTCAAAGCTTTTTGTAAAATTAGATATTCTAAAATATGCATGTTTCTGTCATATAAATACTACTTTAGTCGGCAGTCTAAAAACAATTTGCAGTGGTTGCTATGTCTGGAGTGTTGTCTTTGAGGCAGAATTAATGTGGTAGAGTTCGCACCATTCTTTTCGCTACTCTGTGAATGAAAATTGTACATTGATGCATTTGCATCTGCAGAATTGCAGATTTGCAATACTTGCAATTGACATTCTTGTGAAAATGCTAAAATTGGTAGTGGCGGAGTGAGTAGACGTGCAAATTTTGACTTAATAGTAAGTACAAAAAATGTGCACTTGATTTATTCAGTGTTAAAGTGTTACGCAACAGTGAATTTCAATCCTTTTTTCTGAAAACCTTTCTATAAATATCAAAATAGGTAGTGGTTTGAATCGTAGCTAAAATTAGCTTTTTCTATAATTCAACACTTTTTTGCCGTTGCATGTATAGTTTGGCCATTTTCCACAGCTTTGTTGTTGGTACTGCAATTTTTGGCTGTTTACATGAATTCAACAATTATAGACGTAGCTGAATTTGCCATTTTCATTTTCGGGCTTTGCATTATTAAGTGATATAATGTTGTCCGAATGCATCATATAGGAAAAATTAATCATATCATTTATGTATCTCAGTTGGAAAGATTATCATCAAAGACAAAGTATCCTGAGTAAGTATATATAACAGTGAAAAGTTTTCTAGAAAAAGTTGAACAATTTCTATTTAACTAGATAGATTCTTTCAAACCATTACAGAGACGGGCTTAACCGAACCGATTGTGACTTTTCAAAGTGCTATTCGGTTTTGTCATGTGATTTCTATCCTAATTGAACAAGAGTTTCATGAAATGCTTCAATGTAGGTGATACTGAGGGCTATCCAATTGGAGCCTAAGCCAGAGTCATCTAACTCTTTACTGTACTACTGTTTTTGGCTATGGCTAGTAGTATAGTGGAACAAACTGCGGGTATTCATGAATGTGTGAGTGTTAAGTCTGATTATCATTGTCAGATTCTTTTTGCATAGAAAAGTAGTTTCAGTATAACTAACTGTGCACATCATGATTATTGCAGTGACTGTGTTGTACTGTAGTTGTGCGTCTTGTTCGCTGTTTCAGTGTCGTGGGTACGCCGTTCTACATCATGGACTACGTGACCGGGCGCCTCTTCCTCGACCCCCACCTACCCCTGGAACACCCCCAGACCAGAAGATCCATCTATCAGTCCATGATCCACGTTTTGGCCAAAATTCATTCCGTAGACATTGAACGCGCCGGCCTCTCCGAGTATGGAAAGAAAGGTATACCGCCTGCATTGCAGTTAATTTGAGGAAAGATAAATGTTTATGCAGAATGTGTATACGTGTATTTTTGCAGCGCTCGTGCACAAAGGAATCTGTAGTGCTGTGTACACCCTGCTCCTAAAACAGGCGCACAAGGAAATTTTAAGTTATATAATTTGTTCCGTAATTTGTGCCTTGTAAGAAATAAAGTACGGTGTGGGACTGCAAGCTTGAGTGGAAGAGTAGTTGTTTTTAAATGGGTGACTCATGCTACCAATCTGATGCTTTTTTGTTAATTGATTATTGAACGGATAATTGCAATTGAATGATTGGAATGCATAGAATGACTACAGCACAGCAGACATTGTATACGTACATCTGAAGTGGTACAAGCCAACAGCCAACAACAGCTGAAAGCATACTTGATTTGTTGTGATATTGCAATTAAAAAGAATATAGCTAAGCCAAGTCATGCTGGTTATCGGGGTCCCGTTGCATAAAAGGTATTACACTCTTGGTATTACTAATAAATTATTAGTGATTAGTTGATTAGTGCAGCAGTATTAATGAGCAAAGTATTAATTGGGCCAACAAATTTCGGTGTTTTCGGTATTACTTTGTAGATAATGAAGTGATTAATTCAAAAATGGCTAAAACTTTTCATAATTTTCTCCAACTCAATAGTTTTGATCACAAATATCAGAGAAAACTCGAGTTTTGAAGGTTATTCCTTTGGCTTAGTCCAAATTATAATTTTACACCAGTTTAGAATATATAGTTCGTTAGAGCATCTCAAAAGCTACAAAACGACATATAGAATATCCCTCAGACTCTTCCACAACTTTAGCTATTTTCAATCAAACTGGTACACTAAATCACTAATATATAATTTATTAGTAATACATTTTATGTAACGGGCCCCGTCTCGTCAGTTAGCACAAATAAAATAACGTTGTCTTGACGCGGGAAGAAGTAATGTTTCTGCATGTTTTGTTTTATTCAATGGAATTGTTTTAACCAATGTTCAAAGTTTCACTTTTTGAAGGCTTCTTTTGTAAGCGTTATCAGAAACGTTGGCTCTGACGCCTACAAGCCTGCTGCTTAAGTTTGTGCTTAAGTTTGTGCTTAAGTCTGAGTTAGGCTCCAATCCGGACAACAGGCGTCGTCGTGTTACTGCTGCAGGAGATCATCGTACAGACGGCTCCTCTCAGCTTCCCAGATAGACTGAACAGGATCAATGGATCAGACAGGGTTAGGATCAATTTAATCCCTTCAAAGAGGATCAACTCTCCCACAGGACTTAGGGATTTTTCTTGTTGTTGTATCTTCCAGTAAACGCCCATCAGAATCTGGCTAACTCTCAGTGCTGCCAGAAGGGCCGTTTGACATGTGATTTTCACTTCCTTACGTTGAATGACAAACTTAGGCTTTAGTGTTGTTGCTGCTGCTGCTGCTGTTGTTGTTGTTTGATTGGGTGGGCTTTGCTGGTGCAGAATGAATTTCAGTCGCCAGGCGTAGCGTTTTCGATGAACTTCTAGGATCAAAATGATATAGACTGCAAGTGTAACACTGACACAACCATAGGTTACAGTGGTGGCAAACTTTATGGTAAAGAATTTCAGTTGTTGCTGAGTCCAACCAAGGAAAATGGTTGTGCCATTCATGGCTGATATCCAATTGGACCATTTCAACTGGCAAACGTCAAAGTAGCCTGGTCTCTCTTTGACCAGATGTGCCAGATCGGCATAGCCCGCAGCCAGTAGCAGGGCTACTCCCAGGCCGATTTGAACTAGTCGGAGTTGACGCGCGCTGGACCCGAGCTGACGCACGGCTGCGAATCGATGCAGTGCCGTGATGACCATGAGCCCCAGGGAGCCGAAGGTCCAGAAAATTACCAGACGTCGCGGTAGGGACAGACGAGAGAGAGTACTGTTGCCGTGCGTCGTAAGGGTCAAGATGGGACCCAGATAGCCACAGTAGACTAAAGAGTGGCACACGTTTAGACAGCACTGTGCCGTCAGAAGACAGCGTGTCGGAACGGTGTAGCCTTTCCAGGTCAGCACAGTTCGTAGACAGACTAGATTGACACAGAGTCCAGTTAGTCCACCAATCGTAAAGCCTACTGCTAGCGGCTGACGTGGTCCACTAATGCAATCCGTTGTTGAATTGTTCATTTTCGTTTGTGTCTAATATGGGCTGAGCCGGAGCTTGAGTAACACCTTTTATTCTAGAATGCAGGATTTGAACTATTGTCGAAGGAATAGACTAATTACATAGTCCTGTTTGTTGCAGAGGTGTTGTGTGAGTTGAGTCATTTTTTCGTGACAGCTAGATCTTGTGTGCTGCAGTTTGAAGTCTGACTTAGCTCCCTTGTGCTTACATTAGTGCTGTTTCTGTGTGCTGTAATTCTCCTGAACAAAAGACAATAATCTGATAGACTAACGCTTCCTCAACTGGTACAGTACGGGAATAGTTAGCTCATAACCAAATCCTCGCCCTTCTCAAGGGGTTTTCCATTTTTATTTCCCAGTCTTTACAAATGTTTTTAAACAATACCAGTCGAGATAAGCTTAGGAATGGGTATGTTTCCGACAATACTGAGGCTAAGTGTAGGAAAATTTTGTTATTTTTTAAATTCGGTTTCTTTCGAATTCTTTTGATTCGCCAGGGCGGAGCCAGGGACAACCAAAAAGTTTCTGTTCTCGAGTTTCTATTAAGTTGTATATTGGTGGTTTTTGGATTGCGGTATTGTTAAACGATTTATACGAATTTCGTCTATATATATACCAACCTCAAAGGAAAAGCTGAATCGCAACCGTAAAACCCTGTATACAACGTTCTAGCAAAATCGAAGACAAAATTGTTCAGTTCTCCGAGGTTCCAACTTTCCCTGCGAATCGAACGAACATCCGAAAATAAAGTAAAGTTTTGGGATATTTGTACTCTTATTGTTGAGCACCTTCTTTCCAAAGCTGAATCCTATTGAGTGATATAGTTGAATGTTTTTCTTGTTGATATTTAAGTTAATGTACTAATAGAATGTTTGGATTAATTTTGCTCTTTTTATTGGTAAAAAGACTTTTACAAATACAGTAACTATTTACGATACAAGAATGAATTAATTTTTGCTCTTTATTGGTAAAAAGACCTTTACAAATACAGTAACTATTTACGATACACTATAAAACACATGTATACTGTTTGCAGATATGATGCAACAAAACAACAAACCAGAAATTCTCTGTTATATATGTTACAGTTGCAAGTTATAGATTTGTCACCGTGTCTTTATTTGGAGACTGTCTTGAGCCGCCACTTTTGACGCAGTTTCTCCGACGTTTCTGAAACAAAAACATCTCTCATGAGATACGGAATCAGTCAAATAAATAAAGTTTGGATGATCATAAATTGTGCGCTGTGTTGACAAATTTTCAACTCCTTTAGGATTCAACATGACGTCTACTTTCGTTGGACACATTGTATCGTTTGAATCTGCTAAAATTGGCCTTTTCCCGCTACGCAAACCGTGCCGCTAGGCAAACCACTAGTAGCGCTAGGCAAACTGAAAGTACCGCTAGGCAAACTCTGAATGCCGCTAGGCAAACCATGAGTACCGCTAGGCAATCCAAAAGTGCCGGTAGGCAAGCCCTATCCAAGGCGAGATTTTCTAATGTCGGGAACACCAAACTCAGCCATAACAAATAACTACACTAAGATCTCTGATCTCGCTGATGTTTACAATTTTATTGTCCAAACATATATTTTAACAAGATTTTAAAATTAAGGTCGTAAGTGTTACGGTTGTCATGTAATTTCACCTCAAAGTTGAGGATTCATGTGTTAAACATAGGCTGTTAAAAAGTTGTCCTTTTTCGCATGCGCCAAAAAATCTCCCGACAAAAATTATGAATCTGGACAAATTTTACATTGAAATATATAATGCTAATAATAATGTTGAACTGCGGTATCTTGGAATTAAAGTTTTAATTTGGGCCTTTAAAATTTTTTAATTAATTTTTGAAGGATTAAAAGTTAACATGATGTTAAAATCGTTTAATGTTTTCATCCTTCAGGATCCTTAAGTGGCGTAGCCCGTAATGTGTGACTTAATTATTTACACACTGGGGCAGTACATCAGAGACAATGTTGTTTAGATGCGACATATCTGTTATTGTTAATTGCACTTTAATGAACATTATTTTAAATTTGTTAAACTTGATCACTAAAAGTTGTCCCTTTTCAGCTTAGCTTGCCTACCGTCACCCTGAGTTTGCCTAGCGGTACTTTAGTTTGCCTACCGGCACTGACTAGCTTGCCTAACGCCACCACATCGAGGATGGTTGAATTTGTCTCATTCCAATTTTCGTATTCTTTGTCTACTGCAATTCCGGAGTGAACGGCCATATTTGAAAATTGATAGCGTACTGTTATTGTTTGTTTGAAAAGAAAAGCATTGAAATTGGAAGCTTCAGATAACATTTTTCGTTTAACCCAAAATTCACCAAAATTTCCAGCTGTTTTGCATGTTTTAATAATTTTCATTTAAAAGAAAATACCATCTTGCGAATTGATCCTACGTACTTCTGGGCCAAATTGTCGTTATCGCAAAACATTTACATTATGTAGTTGCTTTCTTTTTGTGGGATAAGAATGGTTGTTTTGAAACTTATCGTTTTTAACGTAGGAACATTAGTTTGGAGTCAGTTACTTACATCTTAAGCCTGCTCTTCCTGTTGCTGTTGCTCTTCAGAAGATGAGACAGATGAAGAAGATGAGTGCGCCTGACGTTTGGCTCGATTCTGACCCTCAGGCTCCGGCTGCTGTTGCTCTTCCGAAGATGAGACAGAAGATGAGGAAGAGTGGGCCTGACGCTTGGCTCGATTCTGACCCTCAGGCTCCGGCTGCTGTTGCTCTTCCGAAGATGAGACAGAAGATGAGGAAGAGTGGGCCTGACGCTTGGCTCGATTCTGACCCTCAGGCTCCGGCTGCTGTTGTTCCTCTGAGGACGAAACGGAGGAGGAGGAAGAGTGGGCCTGACGCTTGGCTCGGGCCTCTGACTCTTCTTCCTGGTGCGATTCGTGGGAGTCGTGCGCGGAGTGATCGTGCTCCTCTCCCTCCTCATGGCTCGGGTGTCCTTCGTGCTCCTCGTGGTCGTGTCCGTGCTCGTGCTCCCCTTCGTCCGCCATCATTCTGGCTTCCGGCTCCTCTTCTTCGTGCTGATGTGAGTCGTGTGAGTCATGGTCTCCGTGCTCGTGCTCCTCTCCCTCCTCGTGGCTCGGATGGCCCTCGTGCTCTTCGTGATCGTGGTCCTCATGATCGTGCTCTCCTTGATCCGCCATCATTCTGGCTTCGGGTTCTGCCGCTTCCTCGTGCTGATGTTCTTCTTCGGACGATGACGCGTGCTGTCCTTCCGGACTTCCATCGTCACTGCTTTCATCGTCGTGTCTAGAACAGCACTTTTCAGTTTTCGTTTTTATAATTGAAACTATTTATGCCTTTTCTGTTGTGCCTATATAGCTCAACTATTTTCTAACTCAACAGTTTAGTACTAAATCTAGTGTTTCCCTTATTACAAACATTGTGAAAGCGATTATTTCCACGTTTGGTTTTATGTTCTCAAGTCTGTCCTTTTCTGCAACAGCCTGGTTGAATCATTTTTGCAGTTTCATACCCCTCGTGATGATCAGCCATCATCCGTTCTTCTTGATGACTATCGTGTCCTTCGTGCTCGCCCTCCTCGTGTTCGTGCTCCTCTTCCTCGCTCGGATGACCTTCATGATCGTGCTCGTCCTCGTCCTCTGATCGCTTCACTTTTCTGGCTAAAACAGCAGAACTGGTGATACTATAAAAACTCATATGTATTTTAAATCGTATGACTGACTCATATTGCATCTTAATTCTTGTCTTTCTTCATGTCACAAATATCCATTGTGATTGCAATATTTAGCTTTTTGTGATCAACTAATCACATTTCTCTGCTCAGACTTTGTTTGAGCTGTCTATTACTCTTTAGCTTCATGAAAATTAGAAAGCATTTCAGTGAAGTCATTTCAGACGGGTTACCGAAACGTTAGACAGTTCTACTTACGTCTGGCCAGGGCGGTTCCCAGCAGAAACAAAAGACCAAGAATTAGATAGAATTGGAGCTTCATCCTTGATAGGAGTGATATTGACTGACGACTAAGACAAACCTTGACGAGTTAAACGTGGATTGAAAGTGCAACACAACTGGATGCAAAATTGCAAAGCTGGCAACTGGCAAAACTGGCAAATAGGCTCACGCTAAAGTTTTTGCTCTTCAGGGCTTTTGGCTTACACCTAAAAATTGCTGTCGCTTATATAGCCAACGTATAGGGGGGCTTTTGTTTGGTATAGGATGTTTTTGTTATCAGTCGCAACTGCCGACCCTTCAATTTTGACAAATGGAAACGTTTCAAGTAAATAGACTCTGATTTGCAGATTCGGGTTTCCGCTGCTTGTTTTGGCCTAAACCTGATGTAACCAACTAACGATTTTCGTCTCTGGCGCTAAAGTCTGCAATTGATAACAGGATTTGTGTAAAGTGGTACCTACCTTAGCAATGTAAACACCAAGTAGATTACACTGCGCTACACTTTTGCAAACAGGCGTGATTTTTGGGTCAGTTGCCCCGTGAAAAAACATTCATAAATCTTTGTGACTAACATGCTCCTTCCTGGCGTTCTGTAAAGTTTTATCTGGTTCTAACCAGTTTCATGAAGTTATATCTAATTTCAGAAAAACCGAATAACAATAATTTGGGACCAAAACAGCCGGAAATTGGGGAAATTGGTGTGTACCCAAGTTTGACATTTCTGGGGCAGAAATTTCTGGCAGATATTTATGTACTTTGTTTGTTCTGATTTGGGTACCTGTTTCTGGTTTTAATGTTTCCAGAACATTCCAGCACTGCCTTGTTGTTAGGCAAAGCCCGGTTGTTTACAATGTAAACGAAAGAAATTGTCGCTCATCAAGCCTTATACTCATCGCAGTTGCTTTCCCCGGTTTGGTTCAGATTGTTCCCAATTTGTATCTAAGCTTTTAGAATTTAAAGTTGTAATTTTGTGTTGTACATATTCCGAACATAATGTAAAGTTGTGCTGATTCTTGTGGAAGCGAATAGCGTGTGGCACTGAGTAAAAAACAGTTTCGCCTAATTTAGTTTTGGTATGTATGCTCTCTGTGTTTTTGCAAAAAACTAGTGATTCTGAAAACGCAGTCTCCAGAAGTCGAAGGTTTTGGACATTGCTTGTCTGGAAGCTTAGAGTTTTGGAACCATTTGCTACCCTGTGCTGCCTACATTCCTGACTCTAGTGAGACAAATATTGTGGACCCCCCATGTTCATCAGACTCGCGGTTGTATATATCGTGTGTATGTGTGTTTTGCTGTTGTTGTTGTTGTTGTTGTTGTTGTAGGTAACTATGTGGAGCGACAAATCCATAGATGGGCCAAGCAGTACAAGGCCTCGGAAACTGAGACCATCTCGGCCATGGATAAGTTGCTGGAATGGTTGCCCAACTACAGGCCGGAACAGGAACCCAGATGTGCCCTCGTTCATGGCGACTTCAGGTTTGTCTCTTCTAAGCAGGGCTGGATCGGAGAGCTGGCTTTCCCCGGCACATTTTCTGACTTCAACAAAAAGAGTCCCAAATACTAAAGCTAAACCTAAATTTAGGCTATTTCAAAATTTTTGGTAGAAAATGGCAGTAGTAGCTGAAGCCCGAGCACGGCCCCGTCTGCAAAAGCTTACCGATAGTGGGATGACGTCTCTACAACGTTTAAAGTGATACACACCTGATAGCTCTGATGTGATAACTTTACTAATGACAGTAATTATACCTATGGTTTTTGTTTCAATTATGTTTGCAGTTCCAATTTGTCTGTTTGTGTTTCTTATGTATGTGTCTGTTTTCCTGTACTTAGATTGGACAATTTGATTTATGACAAAGACAGGCCGGAAGTCGTGGCCGTTCTAGACTGGGAGTTGTCCACTCTCGGCGACCCTTTGACGGATCTGGCGACCGTCTGTCTACCCTATCATATTCCCAGCACATTTCCAGTCATCAAGGGTAGCTTAATTTCTCCCTAGTCTTTTTTGTGTACTAACATTTTCTTCGATTTAATTAGAGAAATCCGATTGCCACTCCAGCACCCGCCACCCGACCAATTTGGACCTCGAGCCTGAGCTATCGGGTAATCAGTTGCATCAACCTAGAAGGTGTTCCTATCCAACCTGAAGTGGCAATAAACGTACAAACTAATTTCGGTATACTAATTACAATTACTAATTACTAATTACTAAACTAATTACAGTGTACCTAATTTCGGCTATCTTTCTAAAGTTTATTTCTGTAGCTCTTCTACAGGGGCTCGTTGTGAACCATGAAGAAACCAAGGAAATATGTAGCCCATACGGGAGGCGTCAGGCACCCTAGTACCCGCGAAGCCATGGCCTAGGACAGAAAAGGGTAGAGGGAGGTTCAGGTTTGCACTCATGATTGAAATTAAAAAAATTGGCCCAGCCTCGGATCGAAACACGGCTCTTCTGAGCTTGACCGTGGACTGCACCAAAACAGAATAACACGGGAATAAGAATAACTCCAGAATTGCAAAAGAATATCTGTTATTCTGATGCTATTCCACAGCACGAAACTAAAATTTGCTAACCTCGAGCTTAGTGCAGGAATAAATTAGCCAAATTTATTCTTGAGTTATTCCGTGCTCGGACCAGGTTTAGCTCGAGAATAACGTCGTTTTGCATTGCTTATCGTAGTATTGTAGAAATTATAGCAGCGTTTCCAATGCGAACACGCTAACATTTGAGTCTTGTAAACCTTTGAAACATTTGAGCGAATAATGGCGAATTTCAGATAAATTTAATACAAGCTGTTATTTTTATTAACTTCTGTCTATGGTGAAAAATAAAATTTGGGAACCATTGAGGGAAGGAGAGATGGAGAATATTTCATTTCAAATTTTGCTGTTACAAATTTGCAATCTGCATTAGAAAGAAATATAGATCAGGCATAGCAGGAGCATAACCTTATTCTCCAGCTATTCCACTGCTATTCTTTCACATTTATGAATGAAGTTGTGGATTTTCATTGGCCAACTTCAGCTGCACGTGATAACCTGCGGAATAAAAGTTATACCTTTGTTATTCTCGAGGTTAGTTATTCTCAAGCAAACTCCGAGTTGTGCAGCGAAATAGTCGGTCCAGAATAGCAGAAGATGAGCTCAAGAATAACTATACCTGAGTTATTCTCCTTCTATTCTTAAACTCTAAGTTTTGGTGCAGTCCACCCGACAGACATGCTACCACTGTATCACAGTGCCATCATCTGAACTCCCATATCATGCTTATCAGTCTTTCCTATACGGGCTCCCTTTAGATGTCTGAAATTGTCAAAAAAAGCTATCTCTTGCGTACATACCAATTGTGGTGGCTTAAAATAACGGCCTAAAATCTGTCAGCTATGAATTTTTAAGTATATTTTAATTGGCTGTAAAGTGTCTGTTTAGGCTTTGCTGACAAAGATCTCAGTGAGGAGGGCATCCCGAGCGCGGAGGAATTTGTGCGACTGTACTGCGCGAGGGCGGGGATCCCGCAGCTGAGTCGGGCGGACTACAACTACTACTTGGCCTTTGTCTCTTTCCGCTACGCCGCCATCTGTCAAGGCGTCTACAAGCGATCACTACAGGGTAAGTTTTAATGACAACTACTTTAACTTCAGAAGCTTTTTTACAGTTAACTGTGGCCTAGTTGGGTGGGTTAAACTGGGCTCAGATAGAATCTACAGCATCGGTACCTAGTACGCGATTGATTATCTCATTTATTCTCAGTCGACTCAGAGTAAAAAGTGTTCTACTTAAGGTGGTGGTTCCTTTTGGAGACATCAACTTTGAACCTTTATTGGTCATTCATTCCTTGCAGTTAAGAACCATTTTTATATCAAAATGCAGCTTAACATTTGCTCTTTCTAATGAATACAGTCAACCTAACTGGAAGTTATTTTACTGCATTTTTGATAAAATTTAATTTTCTAGATTTTTTGCAGACTAAAGTAAATTTTTTCGCGAGGCGTCGGCCACATCATTCGATTCCACTGTCAAATAGCTGGGAACCCTTTTTTAATTCTTATGAAACTAATTAGCTGATGAAACTGATTCTTATTAGCTAAAATGTATGCGCAACCTGGATTTTGTCTACTTTTCCCAACTTTGGCAAGCGACCACTTTAGCTAGAAAGCAGCAATCGGGATAATTAAAAAGGATCCCTGGGTATTTTTGTGTAAAACACGTCTAGTAATCGGGATAATTAAAAAGAATCCCTGGTATTTTTGTGTAAAACACGTCTAGTAAGTGGCAACCGTCTAGCTTGCATAGTAAATGCTCCACAATCGCTGGAAAAATTTGGTCATTTTTTTGCAAAAACTACATTTTTATGATAGCAGCTTACGGGATAGCATTTAGAAGAATGCCGCGAAATCGGCCAGGACGAGACCTTCAAATTGAAACCCTTAGTTTAATTGTACGGTTTGCTTAGCTCAAGAAATGGCAGATTATTTGATTTCTGCAAACATGGCAAGTTCTCAACGCCAAAATACGAAAATCAGCTATATCTTACGGTAGAGAAAAGCTAGACAGGTGCTTCAAAAAGCAAAAATGTAGAGCTCAACAAGAACTTTCAAATGAATATAATCGCAGCTATGCAGCTACTGTCTTATTGTCAAAAATCGGCAAAAACGGCCCTGAACGGAGACGTCGAAGCTTTGAAGCGGGACTGCGCGGAAGGTGTTAGAATGCTAAAAGAACTTATTTTGGAAAGTTTCATCAAATTTCATCTTGATTTGAACCGTCAACCAATAATATGTGTCCAAAAGGAATCACAACCTTTAGAAGCATTCAGCCATATTTAGTTAAAATAATAATGTAGTTGAATATCAAGAAGTAAAAGTTTTATTCCACTTTTCCCTTCTATTAAAATAAATCAGTGAAAACATGTGCATACACGTGCACGCTTTTTTAAAGAACATGGCATTGCTTGTGCGTGGCTTACGTACAGCTGTACTTTCAGTGTCATTATTGCGCAACATGTGCACTTGTTTTTGCTTATCAGCAAGATTGCTTGGTTTAGGGCGCATCTATTGCAGTCTTTAGTTTCTTTTCAGGTTTTTGCTATTATATTTCACGTACTTTTTCCAAAAAATGTATATTAGTTGTTTTCAACAAAAAGGTTTATAGTCTGTATTAATTATGTTTGTCTTGTTTTCTTATAGGTCAGGCCAGTTCGGCAAACGCTCAAGCTACTGGCTGGTTAGCTAAACAGATGGCTGAACTTGGATGGCAGTTTGCCTCAGGGCAGATTCAACAAGGTCACTCTCAAAGTCCTGGGAGCCCCACCTCAGGAAAAGCCAGTCCTGCTGGTATGTCCGTTCACCAATTCAGACACCCAATATCATTTGATTACTAAAAAGCTAAAATCCTGAAATTATTTCGCAAGAGTCTTTATTTCCTGTAGTGCATTATGTTTGCTGATTTGATTTATAACTTGCTTTTTAATTGTTATTTTTCAGGCCTGTTTCCAGTGATTCCAGAAAGCCTGAGTCCGAAAGCCAAACGACTTTTTGATGAAGTGAAGGAAATTATTGAAAAGTCAATTCTGAGTCAGGAAAAGGACCTTATGCAATATGCGGACTCGGATCAAAAGTGGACCTTCAATCCTGTATTGGAAAAACTAAAGGTTAATGGAAAGATCATATCCTGAAAATAGGGGAAAACATGGTCTTGCTAAACTTGAACTTTTTACTGACAATGGTTTATGGTATGCCTTCCAATAATTGTTGACTAGTTTGTAATTGCAAGTATGCATCTGCAAAATCTTTGTAACGAAATTCATGATCTGACAAGTTTTATTGCGTAAATTTGGAAAAATTTGTCAATTGTAGCAGAAAAAAACTAATATTATTAGTAAAGAAAGCTGTACTCTTACATCTCTACAGATTTGAATTAGGTATCTTGTTGACACTTTTGGTTGTTTCAGACTGAAGCGAAAAGTCGAGGCCTGTGGAACCTGTTCATTCCAGTGTCGCTGGACCCCGAGGGGAGGCACGGGCCCGCCCTCACAAATGTGGACTATGCCCACATCTGTGAGCAGATGGGTCGCTCCGTCTTTGCCTCCGAGGTATCCACCCTTTTTCCTTTTCCTGATTTCAAATTCTTTTTCCTTTTCCTGCTTTCATTAGGTTTTGACGTACAGACTCCTGACTTGGTGTCCGCTCCCAGCCACAGTAGCATCAAGAGTACATAATACATAAGAGTATGGCAGCTGGCTCCTTTGGAGATAAATTTGATCCAATTAAGCATCAAATTAATGAATTGTCTAATTATTTAGGGAAGAAATTTGTTGATGTTATTATTTTGTAGCAATGTTTTGGATTTTAGGTGTTCAACTGCTCCGCTCCGGATACGGGTAACATGGAAGTGCTGCTCAAGTACGGCTCGGAACCGCAGAAGGAGCAGTGGCTTCGGCCCCTCCTCAATGGAGAGATCAGATCCTGTTTTGCCATGACTGAGCCTCAAGTAGGAGTTACTCTTTGTAATTGTCCACAGATAGCAGCATTTTTAACTGCTAAACACAGTATTGTATGTACGGGTGGTAATTTATTTTTATGTGTTTGAGTTTTTATTTCTTGTTTTTTTATTTTTAGGTAGCCTCCTCTGATGCCACCAACATCGAAGCCTCCATCAAGAGGGATGGATCCCACTATATTTTGAATGGACGAAAATGGTTCATTTCAGGTGTGTAGTAATCTATTTTGTTTTACATAAACTAAGTTGAAGCCAGGTTGTTGTGTCGCGCGGTGGTAGTTTTTCATGTTTAGCGATTTCATACTTCATAAAACTTCGTTTCGAGAATGAAACGGCTGCTTCAGGATCTTGTGAACTTTTTAGACTGTTGTATCCCATCCCAACTATTATTGCAATTAGGTACTACTACAAAGACCACATAATATGCGGCTACTGCAGAAGTTTCGTTGTAGGCGCCTGCGATCCGCGCTGCAAAATCTGCATTTTTATGGGCAAAACGGATCCGAGTGCTCCCAAACATCTGCAGCAGTCCATGATCCTGGTCCCGATGGACTCTCCTGGAATCAGGATCATTCGTCCCATGTCAGTCTTCGGCTATGTGGACGCTCCCGGTAGGTGATGCAATCCAACATCAAGTCATGTAACGGCACTTGACCGGATTACGGTTGTTTTAGCTTAGTTTGGGGAGGGTGTCCGTTTGAGTGGGGACAACAAAAACACAGGTCCCGCAAAAGAGGTCGTTTGCTGTGGTTGCCCAAAGCAGTATTGTGAATTCCATCAATTGGAATGGTAAGACAGTAGTATGCTTAAATGGCAGCAAAAGTACATAATACATAAGAGTATGACAGCTGTCCTAATACCAATATTGGAGCAGTCTCATCTTGTGCTCTGGTATGCTAAACCGCATCAGGTTACTTACTTTAAGATACTTTAAGATGAAGACAGCCATGGCTGATCAGTAAAAATAGGTGGCGGTGCGTTCGTCATTGTATATAATGTCATAGATCCACAGATACCCGAGACTTCCGCTGTCTTCAACTAGACGTAACCAGCAATAGCAGCAGCTGCAGCTACACGGCAGTTACCCCAAGGACCAGATTCATATGTTGTTAGCATTTTACAAGCTTATCGCATCTCAGCCAAATTTTCAGTGGCCTCTTTTGCTCTGGAAAACATTTTGCTGTTGTTAAGATTTACCAGTCTGTAACTGTTTGTATCAAGGTGACCCTTGTAGCTTACTGAATGCTATATTGTTATACTGTATTTGTTTTAGCCGGTCATGCGGAGATGGTGTTTGAGAATGTGCGCGTGCCGTCCGAGAACCTGATCCTGGGGGAGGGTCGCGGTTTCGAGATCGCCCAGGGTCGTCTGGGTCCGGGTCGAATCCACCACTGCATGCGCCTCATCGGAATGGCGGAGCGCGGACTTCAGCTCATGATGGACAGGGTTAGTATACACCTAACTCTTCACTCAAGTCCTCACTTTCGCTCATCTCCTGTGGGTTTACGTGTTGGCGATAGAAAGAAATGTTGTGCAGAGAATTGCAAAAAGGCTAAATGTGGTAAAATTATCAGAATGCTTTTTCACTCAGGGGCTTGCGATATCTTAACTAGCTCGCTCGATTGAACGAGTTGTACGTACTAATTAACACAAAAAAGGCCAAGTTAATGTTGACAAAAACGATTGACTTGCACGACTATACAGCTGTGACATATAGTGTCATTGTGCACTGTGATCGCATATACGGATCGCCGTGTTATGCCCGACTGACCTGATTGTGGGACTCATTTTACTAAATTTACTAAATTTATATACTCTGTTATCTTTCGAAACACGACTTATTTTTAGACAGAGGATAGAGTAGCGTTTGGAAAGAAGCTGTCGGAACAGGGTATGATTAGGAAGGATATTGCCAAGTCACGGATCGCCATCGAACAGGCCAGACTCCTGGTACTGAAGGCGGCCCACATGATGGACACTGTGGGAAATAAGGTGCAGACCGTAATCGCTTTTCCAGATGAACTAAACTATGTAGCCGTTTGTATGGTCAGTGAATGTCGTTTATTGATGCTGTTTTAATCAGAAACTTTTTGTTTTTATTGTGTTAAGTTTTGCTTTCTTTCTTTCAGGCAGCAGCCTCCGAGATAGCCATGATTAAAGTGGCTGTTCCAAACATTGCCATGAAAATCATTGATCGAGCTATTCAGGTTTGCGACACTGTTTGTTAACAGAACATATTGTCGCCATTTTATTTTTGCTGCTGTCATTTCGGACAAATGTGTGCGCTGGTACTTGTCGGTTTGAATATTTGTAAATCGTTTTCGGGGGAAAAGACAGGAGAGTTTTGTAGCCTTTTGTTTCTCTTTTGAGTGAAGTGTTATTTGTTTTATTTTAGGCCCACGGGGCCATGGGTCTGAGTCAGGACAGTCCACTGGGCCACATGTACGCCTGGGCCCGGATTCTGAGACTGGCGGACGGACCGGACGAGGTTCACCTCACCGCCCTCGCCAAGCACCAGCTCAGGAAAGCCGCCACTGCTAAACTGTGATCACTCTTGAATGACTCACTCCTACTCAGTTTACTCAACTCAGTTGCATAGTACTATTGCATAGACTGTTCCCTTTTCTTGCCTTCACAAACGCACACCTGTAGGAAGCGGTATTGTGTACAAAGTGTAAGTTGTAGAGCACTGCCAGCAGTGCTCGAACAGATTTGTATCAACACTAGCTGGCGAAGCTACGAGTGAAGCGCACGAGTGCCCTTCACGAGGGCTTCGCCTGCAAGTGAGCTCACAAATTTCTGTGAGCACAGCGAGCAGTGCTACAACTGGCTTGTGACAGGGCTCAAAAATCCAGAAGACTTTCGTATTTCATTTCTGGAAAAACTGACATGTCTTCGTTAATTTTGAATCTTTTATGTATTACATATCCAACCTAATTTGCATATTTCTTTCGGCAGAAAGTATATAAGGTGAGAAATTCTTGATCAGTGCAGTCAGTTCTGCTGGCTGTCAGCAACCTCGCTGCACACACCGACAGGAGAGCAGCAAAGACTCACAGTGCAGTTTGTACGCATGCGGTTGTAGCATGGTTCTGTTACACTAAGCCGTATTACAATTTTGATTGGCACAGAAATCTGACTAAAATGTAAATTTTACATATAATTTTTTCTGTGGTCCATTTTAAACTGGGATAACTGTTTAGTTTTTCATGCAGTTAGCTTCATTTGATTGTATTATTAATTTTTTATGCAGGGTTATGTTATAGTTTTGATGTTTATTAGTGTAAATGATATGTCATATTATTTAATCATGTACAAGATTGAGAAAACTTTTCTTAAAATGGTGTTTATAGTTGGGTAAGACGTTTTTTCTGTAACTATAAGCTTAGGGGTCCACTTTTCTACATCGTGTTCAGAAATACCATTTGTCAGTTATGCAATTTCGCGTCCAACTGCAATTTCACTCATTTTACATTATTTCTAGTTCAGTTGAAGCGTTTAGAAACTTGCCGTACGGCTACTGAATGTTGAGCACCTAATACAAATTTTCAGATGCAAGAATTTGTTTCATCCACCCATTAACCAGATTTATTCTGGTAATTTTATCACAAATGGACTTAGACCACTGATATATCTGTAATTTTATTCTATTGTTTCTTTGATTTTTCTTTTTCTAGTCTTCGGTTTGGGTTACATCCAGTCGATCATTTTCATGAAAACATTAAACATTAAAAGAGGAAAACTCAAGTTTGAGTGGAGTTAAAGCGAGCTAAAACGGTCATTTTTGAGTCGACTTTCTACTACATCTTTTCGTGAAAAGGCTATTAGATTTTTCTTTAGCAGCGCATTGTGTTTTATGTCTCAGACCATTTCTTTTTTCTGTCGAGTTTTGAGGAAAGGGGAGGATTAATATGTAAATTTATAATCATTTAAAAATTTAACAAAAATGTTAGATCATAAATTAGGATTTCCAAATTTAATGCCTTGCGTCTGTGATAACATAATCTGCACCAGAGGTAAGTTTTTGACCGGACTCAGTTGAACAGTTCCAGGCAAATCCTTGGGTGGGCGGGCGACATCGGAATGGTCATGAATAGATGGGGACGCCCGAGCCTGTGGAATGCTCACTACTTAGGTCTAATGAGTTTACTGTGAAGGCACAGGGTTTGTTATATCTTACGAATGCAATTCTACAAGAAATGTAAGTATTACACAGGTTTCACATTGTCTCGAAACAGTAACTAGTAAACTACACAATTCTAATGACAGCAGTTAGTCTAATCGTTAATCTTATCGCCTTCGATAAAGATGTAAATGTTTCTCAGCTTCCGTAATATATTCCGATCCTTCCTAAAATTCAATGGATTTAATATAATACAATTTTTCAAGAAAATATATACTCTACTGCTACTAGTTGTTCCTTAATATATAGTAGTTGTTTATAGTTTGTGGCAGAAATTAACTAAGGGCCTTTTCGCGCGCTAAAGGGAGAGTACCAAAGTACTGATCTCTCCCTTTGTTCACGATTCGGGGCCTCCCCCGAACCTCAAATCGAGAACAAAGTGACATGAGGAGTTGTGTCTATCACTCAAGTGCCATTAAAATATCCATAACTGGAAATACAAAGCTACAACGTTCAAATGATCTTCAGAAATGACCGTCGGGCAAGATTAGGTGCCGGCCTCATTTTATTTGAGGACTTACTTGCAGAATTAAATGCTCGCTTTCTTTTATGTTATTGTTTCCTAATATCAATTAGGCTAAACTTACTGGAGGAATTGGATTTTCTGTGCAGAAGCAAACAGGCTTTCGGCATTGAGCTTCCCAGCTTTTCACTGTTACGCTAGCAGTTCCCTGAAAGTATATATATAATTACATTTTTTACTGTTTAACATTATGATTTGCGTAGGATATGATCGATTATAAATCGTTTACTAGACCTGCTGACATTCAGCCAAATATATATTCAGAATCTATACCTCCATGAATGTGTCCACAGGGCACCATTCCTGCCCATCACAGAATTTCATCGCAACAACTTCACTGTGTCTCGTATCAGAGCCGTCTTCTGAAGGAGCTCTGAAGCAAAGGTTAATTGCCATACAATTCTGGTGTAACTTACTGTACACGTAAATCATGTTCAACCGTACCGTATAGGTAAAACAAAAGAACAAAAACAGATCATGAAAACATAAAACTCAAGGGTTTGATCTAGTTTGAACTATTTTTAATCATTTAGCTATGTAACTACCTATGCTTTGTTGACGCAAATTCATATCGCATTCCCTTGGTACTTAAACAGGAATTACCATTAAATTGAAGTGAAGAGTGACGTACGTATAAATGAGTCTGAGTGCTGGGTCCGGATCGCTTCTCAACTCCAGAACAAAACCTCCGTTGAACGGAAGACCGTGTTCCCTTTCATATCCGATCAGCCACAAGAATGAGGCACCAATTTCGTTATGCTAAAATAGGGAACACTTTCGATTTCTTAACTTTCTCCTCTCCATAAAGCGACTGACAATAGAGACCATCGCCATTGAAGAAACCTAGATATTCCTTTTGCTAAAGTTCTACGATTTCTGAGGATCTGTGATAACGTTTTTTACTATAAATTTTACCAAATTTCTGCGCAAACGATGCCTTTGACCAGAAGATCATGTGAAGGAAGGGCTCTTCATATTAGCGTGATCAATAGTCTATAAAGGAAGATTGTGGCACTCGGCCCTCCCTAGTGTTTTAAGCTTGAAATATGCTCGGCACCTTACGGCCGAATCTCGGGGGAGGAGGGGTACCACTTACCGTTGTTAACCATATGTTTATATGCGTTTGAACTGAAACGCATCTGATTGGCTAATCGCCTTAACTTATGTCAAATTTACGTGTATAAGCGGACCCCCAGAGATCTCGGGGGGGTCCCATTTACACGTACAAGTTTGTAAAAGCGTTTAGCTCTTCGCTGATTGGTTAATTTAACTGATCAACTGATTAATCAACCAATCAGCGAAAAGCTAAACGCTTTAGCAACCTTGTACGTGTAAATGGGACCCCCCTGAGATCTCGGGGGGGGTCCGCTTATACACAAGTTTGACATATATAAGGTAGTAGGCGATTAGCCAATCAGATGAGTTTTAGTTTAAACGCATATAAACATATGGTTAACTACGGTAAGTGGTACCCCTCCCCCCTGAGATTTCGGCCTTAATGTGCCGAGCATATTTCAAGCTTCAAACACTAGGGAGGGCCGAGTGTCTCACTGTTCCTTTATAGACTCTTGGCGTGATTAAAGCGTTTGATGCAAAGATTATGCTCAAAGCCTTGTGTTTGTTACCGTAGCAAAGACGTATGCTTTCTTGTCCTCCAAGTCTCCCTTCAGCTTTTCCTGTATCTTTGTTCGAATGAAGTTGAGCCAGTAACCTAAAATGAAGCAAATACAGTAAGGGTAAATGTCGGTTGGCTTGGATCAAAAATTTTTGATTTATGACCTAACAGTAATTACAATTTTTCAAATAGCAGACAAAATGCTCCGAAATAAAAGTAAAGGTTACCAGCCATCATTTTTCTGCAGGGAGGATGCTTGGAGCAGAGAACCTGAGCGATCTCTTCGAATTCTTCAATGTCTTCGAAAAGATCCTTGTTCAGAGGATTATCAGTTACAAAGCTCGGCATTTCCAAGTTTTTCCTTTTCTAAAATTTCAAAATATATCTATCATGTATAGTTCGTTCTATAAAGCCAAAGTTATTGTTAAATTTCTTTCGGCATAACTTCAATTTCAACTTCGGGTTCATTTCAATCAACAACTAGCAAAATAAGGTTCAAGCGACAGTGTGTTAACAAGCACGTCCTTAAAACTTACAATGCTGACAATATTATCTGCGAGATCTCCCAAATTGGCCAAAGTTGGCTCCCAGCCTGTTGCTTCGGAAAGGTAGTCCACAACTTCCTAAAAATAAATGACGGTTAGGTAATGGCAATAATCATCACAATAGTTAATATGATACAAGACGACATAGTTAAAAATTCGTGCAAGAAAAAGAATTCAATGCTTTGTTATGAAGTCGGAGCTCATTACAGTACCTAGACCTATAGCAGAATTTAAATCTTTCTCTTGAAAGTTATTCTTTTGTCCCTGGACTTGCTATAAGTTCACATTAAACCGCGTCTCATTTAACCTTGTGTTCTTCTAGGAGCTCTTTGGCCTCGGGAAGTTGGGCGTTGTCGATGGGCTCCCAGGCGACCTCGTTTCCCGGACAGTCCTTCAGATTGTACGCTCTTAGCATCTAGTAACAAAAAAGTTTATGTTAATTAAAAATGCTAAAGCTAGAGAAAGAGAGCATAATTTACTTTTCGAACCACAGTTCATATAGCTTCACCAAATCTGCTGCATTGTTGTAAGGGAAGCGGCATAGGAAAGATTGATAAACCTGATATGGATGTTCAGCCGATTTCTGCCTTCGTTCAGATCCGTTCGTTCAGTCTTTGGCTCCGGACCGGAGTCATTCATGCTACCACTACACCATCGGGCCATCAGCTGAACTCCCATATCAGGCTTATCCATCTTTCCCATGCCTGCTTCCCTTACATTTATGTGATTTTAATGCTTGCAGAAAAGTTACTATGTAACAACGCCAATGCAATGGCGCACATCCATCGCTGCTATACTTAAGGCTACAATACGGTCAAGAGATAATCATCCATGACATTGTAATGCTTAATAGAAACAATAAAAGGTTTGGTTTGGTAAAAGTTAAGCGCCATTTGGAGTCAAACCGTATACCTTATATACGGACAAGCATGCTAGTCATACAACAAGAGAGCAACGCCATGAACAGCGTTAGGATAAAGATAAATAGGTAGTACATACAGGTTCATCTTGAGTATAGGCAATGGGCTCCCATAGGACAGTTTCATTCCAGACATCGTAGTTCCTGGGAGGGTAGAGACCAGCCAGGCAGGCCTGCAGGGTGTCCTGACACCGTTCCGCTGTGGAACTGTAGGGAGACAGTTCGCTCCCCTTGTGATTCACTGACAGGTAGTCTCCGTATCGCTCTCGGATCTGCTGGCCCAGAACATAGGCCTGTCGTTTCCCAGTCTAAAAACGTAAACACTATTCTTTGGACCAATGTGTAGAGATAGAAGCTTTGCCCTTTGTTCCTCTATGCAGTCTCTGTCAGATTGTGTAGTCTCACCCATTGCACCAGTGCTTTCCAAAAGTGCTAATTGTCCGTTTTGTCTAATTCAAACAGTGTTGAACTGTATCATACGCGTAAATCCCACTCCGAAGAACAACTCTAGGATGGACCTGCAGTTGTTGCATGCAGATACCAGCGGTTCACTTCTATTGCAGGCTTTCTCGTAAACTTACAATGAACAACAGTTCTACATTATCTGACGGTGCAGCTTCTGCGAGATTTGCTACAGTGTGCAAGACATTGCAAAGACCCACAATTGCACACAATATGTAGCAATGCTTTCATGGTTTGGTCGGTCGGACTCTCGCAAAAATCAAGATTTGTCAACTACGATTGACAACATTTGTGATTTTAGAAACCACATTGTTGGATTTTATAACGAATTTTTCACCATTACTAACTTTCAAGGTAGTTTTCCTTGACGTATCTATTGTCGTTTATAAAATAATTTAGAACATTAAAACCGTTTGTCGGCTATAGTTATCGGAGCGCATCACAATTTTTTGACCCTCCGATTAAACTTGAAAGATTAAGAAATGAAGGAAGTTTTTCCAACTTTAGTAAGGAAGTTTTTGTTTCAGGTTAGCACTACTATTAATTAAATTAAGTGGTCAAATTAAGCAAAATCCTAGCAGCAACAATGTCTATTTAATTAACTTTTTCGTCAACTACAGGAATCTTAGAGATTAGTAACTACGATATATTGTTTATATATAACGATAACAAACCATGTTGTACCTAATGTTTGGGCAGACTGAATGAAACGTTGTCATGCTAGCTTCAAATTCGTCTACTTTATGCTGGCTTGAAAAGTCTAAATTCTCATGTTGATGTTATACTACCTCAAAGGTAGAGACTTAAATTTAGACTAATGTTGATTCTCAACCCTGCAAACACTATATAGGTATGTAGTTCCAGAGCTGGAAGTGGGTCACGGGCATGGTAGGGTGTGTGTCAAATCAACGCGTTTGACTCGCGCGTCTAGAGTGGGTCAAACGTGGGTCAGTCGAGGCTCCAAAAATTAGATTTTAGCATAAAATTTTAGAAATTTTTCGGTTTCGCCGAATTCTAACATTGTTTCTTTTCGGTTTTTCGTAAGATCTGGCCAGAATTATCACAACTTCCGCAAAGTGAAGCCAATACTTTGAAAAATGACAGTGTTCGACATTTATAGCACTGCCATGACTTCTGTAAATAGTAGATATACACATAGCAAAAATATGTGCAAAGTTAGAACTTATGCACTGCTTATATACAATGTAAGAAAAAGCCGTCGACAATATTTACTGTTCAAGTTGTAATTTTAAAAATACATTAAACAATTAAAGACCGTTTGCTAATTCTGCTCCTGAAAAATTAAACTTTTCATAATTGTACCTTAATTTTTCATTTATTTTAATTTTCAAAATTATTTTGCTTTATAAATTATTGCTATTATTCTGCTACAATAACAACTCCTCTAATGCAAGCAAACTTTGCTACGTCATTTTTGTCCTGTTTTCTCTATTTTTGTGCTTGTACTGGCAACTTAACCTATACATCTGTCCATTTATTTACATGAGACAGGGAATTTGTGACATCCCAAGTCTCACTCAACTATACCTACAAGTAGACAGCCTTAACCAATTAATAATGGATTTCCGCAGTTGTGATAAACTGAATGTTTCTAATCGCGTAAACTTACACAACTATGATCTCAAGTCACTGGATAACTGCTGCCTCCGAAGATGTAAAGCCGTTGCCTAATATGCAAACCTAAAGCCAAACCTACATAATGTAAACCTTCCACATGAACTTACAACGAAGAACAGTTCAACATTATCTGGCGGCGCAACTTCTGCGAGATTTGCTACAGTGTGCAACACATTCCAAAGTCCCACAAATGCACACAATAGCAAAGCTTTCATGGTTTGGCCGGCCTCTCGCAGAAATTAAAGTTTGTGAACTAAGTTTGGCAAAACTTGTAATTTTAAAAACCACACTGCTGAAATTTTAGGGAAAGTTTTTCTTTACACCATTAATGGCTGTCAAGGTAATTTTATTTTCTCCTGATGTGTTCATTATAATTTATAAGTTAATTTAGTAATTCTGAGAGTTTTTCGACTCTGGTTATCGGGGCGAAACGCAAGTTTTTGTCCTCAAATTAAAGTTTAAGCGAGAAAGTACGAGAAGAGTACTTTTTGTGTCAGCTCAGAACTTGTTTCTCAGATTGGTCAATTTCGCAAAATAAACATTATGGAAGCAAAAACCTCGCAACAATAATTTACTAACTAATGGAGTCTACCGGATTTTGATTGTCACTTTATGTTAATCATCTTTGAATGTGGGGGGACGGAGATCAGATCAGATACTCCCGGAGTAGTAGTTGGATTGGATATGAATGGTTTTTTTCGGGTCCAAGAAATCTACATAGAAGCTAATCGTTCGCTTCGATTGGGTTGTTGAGTTTTATTGGTTTAGTCTCGGAGTCTTTCATTCTGTCCCAGGACTAACATTGGTCGGATATTGTTCAAAGTGGTATGGAAACGCCCCCCCAACTAATGTTGATGGGAAACATACGAAGTAATTAATTAAGTTAAAGTGTCATGGAAACTAATCCTTGTGGTAGGTTACGACACTATTCAACATTAACTAACATTGGTTTTGTAGCCGACCAAGCGTTTATTGCAGTGGGATGCATTTTTACGTACTGATTACCCGCCTTTGCAGGAGTCAGTGTTATCTCGGAGCATACTTGGTGTACTCGCTGTATAAACGTAGGGCTGGTTGGGGTGACTCTTTTCAAAGATCAATAAAATCACCACATGAAGTCAATCAAGGCACAAACTAAAAACGTTGACATTTGAAACTGTTAAGAGCTAACAAATGAAACCATCATCATTTTATCTCCTGGAATCAACCGATCCTTCTTTGCCAACGGCATGTGTTCGAGTCAGAGGAAAGCTCCTTATTTGACGCTATCTTGCTAACCTTGCTTTTTGGTTGAGCATAGACTAACCGACGTCAACCAGTCGATAAAATTCTGGTCAAATATGTAGAGCATAAGGACTGCAAGAATGTCTTCAAGCATGCCGTCGGTAGAGAGTCCACATGGTCACGCTGATGGAAGCCGAGATTGGGTAAAGAGTCAAGGCCATAGAAGACAATTCAAAATTATACCAAATAAAAGTGGAACTGAAAATACTTGGAGCAAGTGTCAAGAAAATGCGGAATAGGTTTGGACTGCAGTTGAATCGGTACAAAAACTCGGAGCAGACTAAAGAGTGTAGAGACAGAAAAGTCAAAATGAGTACAGAGTCCTGAGTAAATGTAAGTAAGTTTAAAAACATTAAATTAATAACATGAAAAATCTGAATGAACAGATGATTTCGTTAAGTTATGTTAAGGTGCTGGTGTAATGTGTGAGTTGTGATGTGTGAGTTGAGTGTATATTTTAATGTGTTTATTTTAATGTTTTAATGTTTTAATGTTTTAATGTTTTATTTATTCACTGAGTCTAATTTGGAAATTTAGTAGTCTGTTAGGTTTAAATATTTCTTGGCGAGATCCTGCCCAGGTCGACTGGAACATAAGTCTCCTCCAGGTTCGTCGTTTCCATACGCGCACAGTTTCCACCCGTAAAGTTTCGTCGTCCATACCCTTCTAACTTTACATTAGGCTGCCAGTCTTCGACCTTTTTCTTTTCCTTTCCCTAGTTTGGCCCCTTTTATTCTTTTGCGCTTTTTTCTGTTTTTGTCATAATAGTAGTGCCTTTGTTTCTCGGATTTGATCTCTTAGTATTCTTGTCGTGTCTTTTAATTTAGTCGTTCTTTTAATTAATTCAGTGTTTTGTTTCAACTTGAGTTTCTATTTTAACTAGTCGTACGTGCTTAACTGTTGATTTTACATTTTGTGTACTTTTTCTTCGAATCCTATATAAATGTCTGTCCAACATTCACCTGTGAAAACGTCTAAGGCCTCGACCAAACCGGCTGATACGGCCACTTCAAGTGACGCGATGGATAACCGGCCTTTGAACCCAGATGGTTTTGGGCGGTTGTTTCCCCAACCGGCCTTGAGCAAGAATTATTCTACCCAATCATCGTCCAGCCAGGCATCTGCTGGTCCAGCTTCTACGGGCGCTGCGCTTAGTAGACCGTTCCTGCGATCGGATTCGGCTAAAAATAAAGCCTCCAAAAAGGAGGACTCACAAGAAGAACTGATGGATAGGGGTCATGACGACCAACAAGAGGATGAGGCCTCGCAGAAGACCGATGAATTCCTGTCACCTACTGATCAGGGGGAGTTCATCGAAGAGGATTGGGATGAACAGGCAAGTATTCGAGATCAATTGGAATTCTTACGTCTCAAGTTGGCTCGGATTGATTCTGCTCTCCAGAATAGAGAGTCTAATAGGGAGCCGCTAGCAGAATCAATGCCAGGAATTTCAGACGTTTCGGATTTGCGTGCTTTTATTAGCCAATTGGAACTGAATTTATTCCAACAGCGACCACGATTAGGATCGGATAGCTCCCTTGTGCGCAGACAACCTGGAGCTATGCCGTTTCCTCCGGTTACCCGTTCTAAGCCGCAACGGCAAGGGGGGACTGGGCAACAGCGACAGTCAGGGCTAGCAGGCCCTAGCGAACCAGCGGCTTCAGGCCCACGGTTCCGCTCGACAGCTCATATTGATCTCACACGATCAAAACGCCCGAAACGGGTTAGCAGTAGCCAACGGCCGGACGGTGGCGATCCAGAACAAGAACCGGATAGGAAACCGAAAGTGCGAGGACCCATGGATGCGTGGGTGGTCCCGCTACGGGACCAACCCACTGTACCGGTCCGACACCGGCCTCAAACGCCAGATACTGCTGGCCTTTTCCGAGTGAGAGGCCTGACCGAACAGGAGTATAGTGTGATCAGAGGCCTGCTTACGGCATGGATAGCAGAAATCCCGCAAGAAACATGGGAGGCACTCGAGTAGAATTTTGCTCGAGTTTGTATGGAGCTATTGCGTATGTGGCCCAAACCCAGCATGGACCCGGATGCAGGGGCTCCCCCGTTTCAAATGGGACAGTCCCAGCCTGCCCGGCAGTCGAGTCCAGGGCTGGTCCGTAGTCGCAGAGGGAGCCAACAACGGGTTCCACCAATTGTAGATCTGGATTCATCGGATGACCAGGTTAGAGGATCGCCGGTGGCGCAACCCCGCCGGCGCCGAGACGATATGCGGCGGTCAAGAACCCCATCACTGGGCGATCTGTCCCCATCACCCGTGCGTAGAACGCCTAGTCCTAGGCGCTATTCGCGGGACCGGGATTATCCTGCCTCTCGGCGAGAGCGGTCGCAACGACCACGCCCTTCAGAGCAGCGAGAACCCTCTTCATACGAGAGCTTTAAACATCTGGGCGAATATTTGAAGGGCTTTAAGGGGGTCAAACCCTTTCAAGGTTCGCAGAGTAACATCAAGTTTACGAGCTGGTTGGCGAATTTCGAAACTACGATAAACGTTCACGATGTCCCCGCAGATATGAAGTATAGAATTCTGTGGACCTTACTTGATGACAAGGTCAAAGAGTCTATGACTCCATGCCCACCCGATACCTTCGAGGACCTAGTGACTAGGACCCGGCAGCTGTATGAACCCCTGCCCGTTACTACGGAACAGTATGCGGAGCAGTTTTATAGCAGGATGCAAGAACCCCGGGAAAAGCCACATGACTATATGGCAGCGCTGCGCTTGCTAGCAGTGCAAGCTTTTCCATTCGAACCTGGTTTCGATCGGGAAAAGAAGGTGGTGGCTCAGTTCAAAAGAGGCCTGAAAGCGGATTTGCGCTCTAGAATGGCGGCCCCACTGGCCGACATTCAATTTTGGCCCCATGTGCGGGAGAACGATTTGATAACTCGGGCTCTACATATTGTGGAGTCAGTACAGGTAGAATTGGATAAAGAACAAGCTGTTATTTTCTTTAGTGCCCAGAGTCAGGGACCACGAGGCTATAACGCCACGCAGGGGCGACCCCAACAGGACCAACAGCGGCCTCAACTGCAGAGCCAGAATCAGAACCAGAACCGTAACCAGGGTTATCAACGTAACGATGAACGACCACCACCACGCCAGCCTATGGGCAGGTGTTGGTACTGCGGCCTGGTCGGTCATAGGCAACAACAGTGCCCGGCTTACCTGCAATACCTGAATCAGAACGATCAGGGCCAGCACCAGGCTAGGGGTAATACCCATAGACAGTACCGGGACAGAGGTCAGGAGGGTGATCCCCCTGCCCGGAGTCGCTACGACCAGAACCAGTGGAACCAAGGGCAAAGGAATCAGGACCAGCGTAACCAGCAGGAGCCGCAACGGCAGCAAGGCCAACAGGACCAAAGGAATCAACGACAACAACCGGTTAGACCCCGCTCTATTAGCCGGGGTTATGTAGGTCCACGGCGGTATGAAGGTTTCCCGGAAACGGGAAACGAGAATGCGGGGCACGGGCAGTAGACCTGGCCCCGTGTCCCGCACCGACAAAGCCGTCTGGTGAAATGGTCTGTGCGGTTCAAGCTGTTGTTGTTACTAATTCTAATTTTTCTAACAAGTCTAATAACGAACCCTATTGGAACCACGGTGGTCTATGGAGTAGCGACTCGGAAAGTGAGGGTGAAGGAGGCGACCCCCTTCCCGCACAACCTCAAGAACCTGTGTGCTTATATTTGAATAAGGATACGAATCAGGATGTGAATCCATGGAAATGCCCGTGTAAAACGTGTAAACAGGTGCGCAGACGGGCCGAATGGTTCCCAGAAGAGGAAGTGGTCCTCGCAAATGGAGGTTTTCCGGACGGAGGAGATGTAGTCTATGATGGCGAGGGCAACCTTCGGCCATATAAATACTGGAACCGATGGCGGAAAGAGGTGAAGCCTTTTGGTGATGGAGGGGCTTCTCAGCGCCCTGTCCCGCATAACAGGCGATGGAAACAAGCACCCGGTACTGAATGGAATATGCTTGCTACAGTGCGTAAGGCCATGAGGTGGCAGGAAAATTCCGCAGCCATGGCGGCGCAGACTCGTGCTAGGCCACCTGGCACGGGTCCAAGTCGGAGGCAAAGGAAAACATCTACCTCGAAGGAAGTACAGACAGATCCCATTGAGATCATCCGGCCTCGACAACAATGGACGCCAGCTCGGACAGAGAATCAATCGGGAGCCGGGGCTCATCGCAAAAGCCCTGGGGAAAACCAGGCCCCTGTAAATGGGGAGCAAGCTAAAAGCCCTGGGGAAAACCAACCCTCGGGTACTGGGCTTTCAGCAGTAAGCACTGGGGAAACCCCAACGTCAGATCTGGCGGTCACAACTCAGGTGGTGCCGGAAACTCCCATCCTTGAAACCGCCCAGTATTGTGATTACTGGGGCGTCTCCACCCAAGCGGCCGAGTTCTTTGAAACCCTGGTCGGTAGCGAACAACCCTAGCCGAAGAGAGCTAACGGAAACGGACGTATCGGATGACGAATCTGGTACCTCGGGCCTCACGTTAGCGCCAGTGGAAGTTCATAGGTCTGGAGCTACTCCAGTAACACCTTTGAAACTGCGTAAAGACACTCGGGGTGAGTGGGAACAGGTAGAAAAAGGGACGAAACACCCGAAAATATCGGTACAACCCGGTATACCTACCCGTAACAGGTTCGCCTTATTGGAAACTCCGGAGTATGCTGTAATTCGACAAGGTTGGGCAACTGTCAATCAAGCTGTCCAACAAGCGCAGGTGGTTGCCCAGTCTATCGGCGAACAGGTTCAGCAGCTGGCCGTTAATGTAATGTCCGTGACGGACCAGGTACGCCAGTCTACTCAGAGTTTTGAACAACTATTGGCCGAATTCGTTCAGAAGGATTACTAACGGACCTTAGAACTTCAACAGAAGGGTACCCTCCGTGAACCAGACCAGCCTATCTGGTCGGAGGACCCGCCGCAACCCCGCAAGGGTAGACGGGGAATTCGCCTAAACGACCCGAATGAGATCATTGTGCTGGATAGCACACCTGTAGACGAGGAACCGGCACCTGTGGCGCAGGAAGATACTTCCACTAATATGGACGACACTACAGTACTACAACAGGACGAGGTAGTAACAACCTCAGGAACGGCCGCTCCGTCTGGAAACCTAGTTGAAAGTGACACGGCCACCGCAAATCAGCAAGAAGTGACTTCTACTGATATTGGGGACAAATACGGTATATGGGATCTAGAACAGCAGCTTCGTGCCGCTCTTAGTCCAACTCAAAGAGTCGAGTTTAACATAGACGTAGAAGCCAGCGACAACGAGGAAGATAGTGGGCAACCCACAGCGCAGACTAAGCATCTAAACAGAGCGGTCCTATCTGTATTGAATGGGACTGCACCATTCTTTGTCTCGCAGTGTACTCATATCGCCTTGAAGAAAAGCCCGTACGTGATTGTGGAGGTCAACGGCATCAAGACATTAGCCCTGCTGGATACAGGGGCCAACATTTGTTTGATGTCCAAACATTTCTTTGACCAACTCAACAGTAATAATCGCTTACATTTGGATGAAACAAAAGCAACGGAGGTAGCTACGGCTGCCGACGACCGGAGCCTAGCCATCTTGGGTACAACCAAGATTGCCTTCAAATTGCATGGCGTTCGGTATGAATATACTTTTAATGTTACAAATAGTTTACAACAGGACCTTATCATTGGCTATGACTTCCAGGCAGACCATAACTGGGTGATTTTTCCCCACCAACACCTTCTTTAATGCGACAAGAAGAAGGTACCCTTGCTGACCCCAGGAGACCTGCAGGCGTTGGCTAATCGTTTCAGTATAGCCGTATCTTGTACGGTCTACTATTGTATGCGGGAAACGTGCAAACTACCTCCTAGATCGGAAGTTATGGTACCGGTTCGTTGTTGGCTTGGCGGTGCAGTAAAACCAGCTATCAATCAAGCAGTCGTGTTCGAACCATCAGAAGAGGTCCTGGAGGACTATGAAGTTTATCCAGTGCCGGGGGTTTTGGAAGTATCTTCTCAGGTAAATTACATCAAGGTCTACAACCCCCTGGACAGAACGGCTCAGTTACCAAAGGGGTTACCCCTCGGACAAGCGGAGCCGGTCGCCACGGTTACGGAACGACAAGGGTTTCGGTATGCTGCTGAGTTAGGTGTTAACTTCGCGCAAGTGCATCCCCACCATACGTGTGCTTGGGGGGGGGTTTGGGGGGGGGTTGTCACCCCCCCCCCCCGACCTGAGCTCACCCCCACCAGAGGGGTCCCTCACCCCCCCCCCAAAATCCGGATTTTTCAAGTAAAAAACCGGACAAATCCGGTTTTTCGGCGGCCTTCGGCCGCCCTTCACCCCCCCAAAACTTCCCCTCCTGCACATGTCTGATCCCCACCTGGCTAGTTGGGCGACCCATCCAGCCACCCGCCTGAATTAGAAAGAACTGCGTTACGCCCTAGAGGAGGTCGAGCAATTGGAACCATATCACCCAGGGGACACGGTCCCTATGGTCAATAGTGTGGGGAATGCGATACCAGTTCCAAGGTGGGTCGACCCCACGGTGTGTTGCCGAGGCCGACCAGAACTGGGGTTACGAGGAACCCCCAGCATTGACTGAAAAAGGCCTTCAGGCCTTTAATGATATGCATTATTCCGCTGATGAAATGACTTCGCAGCCTATGCCTTCACTAGAGGAACGTCAACAATTTATTGACGAGAATGTGGATTTCGACTCTATGTTTCTCGACGACGAGGGTAAAGCGAAATTACGGGATATATTGGTTGAATTCTACGACGTGGTCGCCAGACCGGGCAACCCGGGACGGACCAAGGTGGACCAACATGTGATTGATACTGGTAAGGAAGGACCCGTTAAAGGTAGATCGTATCGGTATAATCCCAAAGATAAAGCGGAAATCGAGAAGCATATACGAGCAATGCTGGATGAAGGGGTCTGCTCCCCTTCTATTAGTCCTTGGTCCGCCCCATGCATTTTGGTCGGCAAGAAAGACGGGACCACACGCTTAGTCATTGATTATCGCCGGCTAAACAAAATCACAAAGAAGGATAATTATCCGCTGCCCAAAATTGACGAAATTCTGGATCAACTCCAAGGGGCAGTGATATTCTCGACTATTGATTTAGCGGCTGGGTATTGGCAGGTTGAGGTTTACCCAGAACATAGGGAGAAAACGGCCTTCGTCTCACATATGGGCCTCTTCCACATGAATGTCATGCCGTTCGGGTTATGCAACGCACCCGCAACTTTTCAACGTCTAATGGAAAAAGTTTTGACTGATTTGCCTGTGTATATTGACGATGTTTTGATTCCATCTACAGGCCAAGAAGCTCACTTGGAGATGATCAGGTCGACCCTGACTCGTCTGCGCGACAACGGACTACGCATTAAGCTCAAGAAATGTTGTTTTGCTCGCGAATCAGTTCCCTTCTTGGGCCACTACGTGGGCCGCAACGGCATCAGCGTAGATCCGGACAAGGTTAAGGCTGTGTCTCAGCTTAACCCACCAAAGGACGTGAAGGGTATTCGATCGTTTCTAGGAATGTGCGGTTACTATAGACGGTTTGTGCTTAATTATGCTAAAGTGGCCGCCCCTCTAACGGACTTATTAAAGAAAGATGTGCCGTTTGTTTGGTCTGACGCTTGTCAACATGCCTTTGAGGAGCTGAAACGGCACTTGACTCAAGCTCCAGTATTAGCCTTTCCTGACTTTGACAAAACTTTTTACGTGTCATCCGATGCTAGTAAGCAGGGTTTTGGTGCTATTTTGGAACAACAATTTTCGGTGCCACGTAGCGCGGATAAACCCAATGGACCGCGCGTGCTTCGTGAGCGCCCGGTTGCTTATGGTAGCAGGACCCTGACTCAAGGAGAGAAGGGTTACTCCGCGACGGAGATGGAAGCGTTTGCGGCTCTATGGGGTTGTCAGAAATTCAGGCACTACCTGTCGTGCAAACAGTTTGCCCTCCGAACGGACCATCAAGCAGTCAGGGACCTGTTGAATAATATCAAGGCTTTGGGCCAAGGAAAGCTTGCTAAGTTTGCTCTTAGTATGGTGGAGTTTGATTTTACGGTGGAATATCGGCCGGGGCGCGAGAATGTGGGTCCTGATTGCTTGTCAAGACTAGACCCAATAGATGAGCCTGAAGATAGCGAGCATGAAGCAACAGCGGCTATGTACCCACCGGAAGTGTTCGCCTTGACGGCGGCACTTCCCGCGCCACCTACCCTGCTCACTTGGAAACGAGAACTTCGCGACGAAGAGGAATTTGCGATTTTATTGGATTTCCTGGAACAGAAGAGGTTACCAACTAATCGACAAGAAGCACAGGAGGTGAAGAAATTACGGTCTACATTTTTTATTAGAGATGGGGTGTTATATCGTTGGCACCTGAATAAACACGCCGATCGTAGAGGGTTACCCTTTCCTACTGTGGTCGTGCCTAAGGTCCAGCGAGAACAACTCTTGCAGGAGGTTCACTCTGATTTCACGACGGGTGGTCATCGGGCCCACCAAAACGCAATGGCCAGTCTAGAAACACGGTATTGGTGGCCTCGCATGTCTCAAGATCTAGAGGACTTTATTGCTCAGTGTAAGCCCTGTGCAAAATTTAACCAAGGGCCACGTAGACATCAGGCCACAATGCAGAATACGGTGGTGGTACGCCGACCGTTGGACGTAGTGGCCATGGATGTGATGCACTTTACACAGAAGGAAACTAACAGAGGTAATACATGCGTGTTGTGTATAGTTGACTACCTCACGCGCTACGCGGAGGCTTTTGCTATGCCCAATGAGCGGGCGGAAACTACTGCGTATTGGTATTTTAATGGCTTCGTAGCCCGATGGGGCGTCCCTGCCCGGGTCTTGACAGATCAGGGTCCGAACTTCATGTCTGTCTTTCTAAGAGCTTTGGTGGATGCCAGTGGCTCTGAACGACTCAGAACTACTGCATATCATCCTCAAACGAACGGTGTAGTGGAACGCTTCAACCGGACAATACGTAGCCTGGTAACCAAGTACGTGAATTGTTTTCAGTCTGATTGGGATGACTATTTACCGTGGGGGCTGTCTATCTATAGAGCAACGATTCACAGTGCCACGAAGGAGACACCTCACTTTCTGATGACAGGTAGAGATTACCGCTACCCATTGGATAATTTCTTTCAGCTTCCTGGCGAGGAAGGCACTACTCAGAATTATAGTGATGCACGTAGCCAGCTACTGGCCCGGATGAATGAAGCTTGGCGGTTAGCACATGAAGCCTTGCAAGAGGCAGCACTGGTTAACAAGGAAAGGTACGACCTGAAAGCTTCACCTGTCGAGTATAAGCCAGGCACCCTGGTTATGCTTAATATTGAGAACAAGAATGTACCTACAGGGTTGAGTAAGAAGTTACGGCCTAAATACGAAGGACCTTATCGTGTGTTGGACAAGATTTCTGTGACGAATTATCGTATTGCTCGCACTAACGGGCTAAGTGACCCGGTGGTGGTTAACATCAATCGGTTAAAGCCCTTTTTGGACGCCCCAGTCAAATTGCCAGTGGTAACACTGTAGGCAACCTACAGTGTATGTAATTCGCAGCATTAGTTTCTGTAATAAGCCTTGCGTAACACAAGAGCTCTTGTGATTGTATAGTAATGTGTGTTAATTTTCTTTTAGGGGATCCCTATTTTTTTATTACCTAGGGTTTTATGACTTTACAGTTGGTGTTTGCATTATTTGTGTTACATAATCCCTAAAATAGGGTGGGGTTTTAATTTTTTCTCTGGTGCCTCCTTTATGATTCATTATTTTCGGTGTAAAGCGGGGTTTTCTTTTCTATTTAATGTTTGCTCTTTAACTCCTTAACTTATGGCTGTAAAATCTGGCCATAGGTTTTCTTTTCTCTCTCTTATCTACCCTAACAGGGGGATTCTCTCACTTATATTTTAAAAATTTACCTATTTACCTATTTTTCTTTTAACTCGAAGGGATTGTCTTTCGGTGCAAATTGTTAAGGAGGCCCTATCATATATATATATATATATATATATATATATATATATATATATATATATATATATCTATATATATATATATATATATATATATATATATATAGTGTATGCTTCAGTGCATATACTGGGTGCGTGTCGGTGTGTATGTTCCTAACCTGTGTATGTGTAGTACTTTTTTTCTCCCTTTACGTAGGCTAATTGTAAGTAGGTCACCCTCTTCTGTGTGTGTAGTTTTCTTTTCCTTCTTTTTCTATTTCTTCTATCACACTTATCATGCTTTCACCTTCTGTTAGTTTTTGCACTTTTTTTGAGGTCTACTTTAGATTCTAGTTGCTGCTTGAATGTCTGGTTGGGTGATTTCAGTGGACGGGTGCATGAGTGCTGGGCGTAAACCAGGGGTCGCCCGTCAGCTGGAACTTGTTGGGATGGCGTTTATTTTTGGGGCTTGTTCGTACAGAAATTGGTTGTGGGATGGTCACAATAGGGCTGCCTTGTTGTGCTCATCTGCCTGATCCACTGAAGATAGGGTCATTAGTATA
This sequence comes from Trissonchulus latispiculum, assembly GCA_030248195.1. Taxonomy (NCBI): domain Eukaryota; kingdom Metazoa; phylum Nematoda; class Enoplea; order Enoplida; family Ironidae; genus Trissonchulus; species Trissonchulus latispiculum. The sequence goes on from JASAND010031075.1 coordinate 58,498, forward strand.
GGCCAGCTTTCGCTTTGCCACATGTTAACCGTGTGCTGCTGTTATAATTTCATGTTTAGTTTTGTGTGCGATTTGAACTGCTGCATTACGATTATTGCCTTATTCTTACGGATTGAACACGCATGCGAGAACTGGGAAAACGGCAGAATGGCCCGACCATTCTTCGGAGTGGATAACCCGCTAACGGAATTGCGAGCGGCAGCGCTGCGCGTGCCGGTGAACCGTACGGGAGAATTCATTGCTGGACTAGCACCGCCTGGGCAGGAGAACAACGTCTTCTGCCCGTGTATCTGCGTCGCCATCTTTGATCCTTTCGCCCCTCATCGTGCTGGCTCTCGCCTCCTAATCGATCGTCAGAGCCCGGTTTGGAACCGTTTCTAAACCTTGCCCCTGCCCCTGGTTACTACCAGCGACTGGTGTAACTTTGCGTAATTAGCTCAACTTACCGCGACGGTGTAGTTGTAGCTTAATTCCCCTTTCCTTATCACTGACGGCGGATGTAACATCTTTTACGGCGGAGGTATCATTATGACGGCGGAGGTATCATTATGACGGCGGAGGTATCATATTAACGGCGGAGGTCTCGTATCATATCATATCATAGCATTCTATCAATCCATCAATCCAGCGGCGGCGTTACTTACTATTCCATGCTATTTCATTGAATTTTTTTTCCATCATTGCCATTTATATTGACCTGAACCTCAATCATAGACTACCTCTGTTTGGACCCTTATTCCCTGATTTGATTGCTCAAACGATGAAGACAGCCTTACGATGACTTTTACCTAATCCAGATCCTTACTTTCCGATTGTGACGACCCGATGAAGACTATCTGCTCAATCTATGCCTTAATTCCCGACCTGTGCCATTCCAGCTATATAGACGCTTTAATGTATATAGATCCATTCCCGGAAGAAGACGATTCCCTATTTGGTGACTGTAAACTAGTTTCTTTTGATGCTTTAAATATAAATGTACGTGTTTTATTTTTGTGCCGTATTTTTGTGGTGTTTCTAACATTTAAAAACTTAACCTTTTTCCGAGATTTATTCTAAATTTTAGAATTTCTTTATTTATTTACTTACATTTTACCATTTTCTTTGAGCTTTATTTTATAAATTAACCAAAATTTTGTGTATTTTTTAGTGATTGATTTTGGACTGTGTTCTATGCATAATGTTGTTTTTATATGTGATCTGATGTACATATGCCATATCTGAGTTTTATATGCCATATCAGTATTGTGTTTGCTTTAATCACATAACCAAAGTTCTTTTCAAAAGTTTTGCTAAAACAAGGTTTATTCTTTTCTTGAAGCTTTCACTTTCGTATTTTTATTAACGGGGTTGATTGCGGGTTTTGTGTCTTTTAATTCGTGTTTTATAACCTGACGCAACGTCAGAAGATGTGTGACGCACCAGCCATGTCCCCATTTGTGTCCTTTACTGCCGCCACATTTTTATCAAAATTATTTTAGTACCTATGTCTTTTAGTTGTCCCAACGGTTCCTGTCCATATTTGTACCTGTCAGTTGATTTTTGTAAAAATTTTCTTGGTTAAATGTCAGTTTTGTTTCCCACTCCAGAGCGCCAAAGTAGTTCCCGAATTATATGCCCCTATTCTGTGTAAGGCCTGCATGCGGGGTTGGGAGGATCTTCTCCAAAATTCTCATTTTAAGGGACTTTCTACTAATATTTTAACCAGTGTTTCGCGTTTTAGTAACTCTAAGACTCCATTTTAACCCCCTCTTAATTTAATTTACTTTATCTTTGTAAGTACCACGAGGGTACTTGGGGACTCTCCGTACCCCTTTGGTCCTTTTTATACATGCTTAAGCATGTTCAGGGTTACTCTGTAACTCTTTTAATTTAATTTAATACTTATATTTTACTTAAAGACTCCACAAACTTACTCCTATTTACACGCGAAACACTGGGATTAAATTCACTTCATTAGCCATTCCTCTAAATTATTTTATTAATTACTTTTCGTCTTTCTAATTTTGCAGAAGATCCGCAGGGAACTGAGTTAGCGATGCGAGGCTAGGCCCACCCACCCACCCAGCCGGAGATGGCGCACCCTAAGTTTGGCGGGAGGCTACCTCCGTACCCTAGTTTGAATAGACCCAGACAAAGCTGACATTTCGGTTCTTAATTTGTTTATTTGGTTTTCTAGCAATACAGGTACGAGATCCCCGCCGCTGCGGCTGGAGGATCATGGGTCGCCCATTCACGCACCGTCCCGTGGCATTAATATGACAGTCTCCCATGCGTGTTTTTATGGCTGGTCTTCACTAGTCTTTTGACGCCATGTCATTTTTATTATGTTTCTTACTTAGTCAAGTTTAGTTTAGTTTGGTATTTTTGTGTTTCTTTCTGGTGTTTTGACTTATATACTGAGACCCATTTACCAAAATTCAGTCAAAAATTTTCACTGTTGGGTAAATTTCTTCCTTCTTTTTGGTTGATGTGTCCCTCGCAGGAGCTCGGGCGGTAAGCCCTGGGGAGATGTAATGTGTGAGTTGTGATGTGTGAGTTGAGTGTATATTTTAATGTGTTTATTTTAATGTGAAATTGTAGTGAAAATGGTATTTTTGGTGAGAAATGTGTGTTGTGTAAAATTGTGTAAATTTGTGTTGAAATTAGTTTGAAGTTGGTCGTTTTCTATGTTAAAATGTGTTGTTTTATTCAGCCCACTTAGCTGCTAGGTGGCGCTGTTTGTCTTTTGAAATTTCTCTGGATGCGCTCTGAGCATCCCGTCTGCAAAGGGGGTCTCAAAATGGACCAATCAAAATTCACCAGGCGTCTCTCTCAGCATCCCTTTCAAAAACTAGTCAGTCTTATATTTCTGCAGCCTAGTGTGCGGTCGTTTTTGTCTCTAACCCTGCCTTATTCTATTTGGAGTGCGCCTGTTTATATTTTGGATTTCAATTGCTGGTATTCGTAAGTTAGTGATTTGTTTTCTTTTATACAGACTCCGAGGCGACCTTGTGAGTCGAACCAAAATTATTTAGTGGTTTATCTTATTCGGTTTAATTAATTAATAATGTGTTTTGTTTTTAGGAAGAGTTTTCAAATGTCATGTCTTGTACTGTTGTTAGCCGCGACGGCTTAGGGACCTATTCTTGAGACACTAATTAGAGGTGGGCCTATATTTTGGGGGTTGAATTGTATTGCATATTTTGTCTTATAATTGTGAATGTATTCACTGAGTCTAATTTGGAAATTTAGTAGTCTGTTAGGTTTAAATATTTCTTGGCGAGATCCTGCCCAGGTCGACTGGAACATAAGTCTCCTCCAGGTTCGTCGTTTCCATACGCGCACAGTTTCCACCCGTAAAGTTTGGTCGTCCATACCCTTCCAACTTTACATTGGTATCGTTTTGTGCAGTGCTTTTGTGCGTATTTTTTGAAACGCCATAACTTTCGCAATTTTGTGAGTTGGAAAGAGCTTTATACATCATTTTAAAGCTTACAATTTGCAGATTCTCATGAGAGCACGAAACTATTAAAAGTCCGGAAAAAATAGCTAAAATTTTCTGACATACTGACATCTCACCGGCTGAATATACACCAAAAATTTTTGAACATCGATTTCTCAAAACTGTGGAATCGGCCAAAATTTTTTCTTGTGCTGTCCTATAAAGGACATGTGGGCCGAGGGACATTTTTTGGATTTGGCTCAGCAGGTCTTAACAGTCAAGAAAATCCATTAAATGTGCGATGACACAAAATTTCGCAACTTTGCATTGAGTTTTCTCGCAACTGGAGACGTTTTAGCTCAAACCAAGAAAAATGTCCCTCCGCAATAGTGCGAATTCTCATTCTGCCAAAAATCACTCGAATCCATTGGGTAGTTTTTGAAAAATCGATGTTCAAAACAAAATAATCGCAGTTTTGCCAAAATGGTTTTTCGGCCAAATCTCTAGCTTAGAGCAACAAACTCCGGCTAATAGGCATTGATAAAATGTGCAATGAGACTGTGTATCGATCGAGTATAAATAAACCAAAATTGTCCGTACGATTTGGCAGTAATTTTGAAAAAAACTGATTTTCTCGAAAACGGCCATTTTTGGACCCCAAAAATCGTTTTTGCTTATACTGACTTAACCACTAGAGATAGCTCAAAAGTTGTAAAAGCAAAAATGTTCATTTTTGTGCCCTCTTTCCAGCCATACCAACCAATCTGGTGTCTCGACTATGTGCTGAGAGAATAATGGCAAAAACCAGAAATTTCTTATCTTTGCACCTAAAAATGCGGGACTGGTCCCAGAATGTTAAAGAGCACCGAAATAGTATATTTGAAAAGTTTCATCCACTTTCATAAAGAATTAAAGCCTATAGGGTCAAATTTACACAAAGCGATACCAGCAAATTAAGTTAAGATACAGCGTTAAGATACGGTTCTAAGCGAATCAGAAAACTATTAAAAAAACTCTAATAGAAGGCGGAATAAGTAGCTATTCTGGAATGAAGACCTAAATAAAAGCTGAAACTCCAGCCTATTTCTTTGATGCAGCCGGCAGTCGGCGAGCAGATGGAGATATGCGCTTAGGTCTTTAGATAGCCTAGTGTGAGTCTATCTCTATCCTGACTGTACACAACAGGGCAAGTGAATTCGATGCTACGATACCATAGAAACAGCTACAGCTTTCAAGGAGTTCAAGTCAAGTGTTTGACTGCCACCCACAGATTAGTACAAAGGGTCAATAAGTTGGCCCAGAGTTGGTCGCGGGCCGACGTTTTGCTACCCGCACCGACCCGCTAACGTTGGAAGAATGCCTATATTAAATGCCTAGTCACATGTTATATATCTTGCATTTACTTAAACACGCACATTTTGCATGAAACAGGCACCTAAAAACAAAAGCAACCATTGGTTTTTAATAAAACAATAACCGAATTTCAACAATTCAAACTGTTTAAACTCAAATAAACAAAAAGCAAAACACATAAATCTAGGCACGATTAGGTGGTAATCTTGACAAGTTTGGCCCCTTGAACTAGTTCAGTAGCCGCCAATGTAGTGTTTGAGGCCGGCTGGGGTTTCACCGGCCGGCCGGGCCATCGCCGGCCTAGAGCAGTTTGCAGTGCAGTTATTATAACTGCTAAGATATTTATTTTCGGATGTTATCTTAGAAAAATAGCACAGCATAGCATAGAAAATTGGCGAAACTAGATTTGGAGTCCATTTTAAACTTAGTTGCTCTATTTTGTAAATTTCTGATTGGTAATTTGTATCCCAGCCGGCGGCCGGCCGCAAACACTATTCCAATGTAGATGGGCTTAGTCGAGCCCTTCGTTTGGACAGAGTCCAGGTTTGATGAGAAAAATCTCTTTCGGCTGATGCTGAAGATGCTGGCTGTAGCGGAAGTGTTGTAATTATAGCGAATTACCAACGACTTGCTACTGGAACTGCGCCCAATGGATAAACGCGCCTGGCCGATCAAGAGCCAGTCCGGGGTAGCCTCGCCAGTAACAGATATTACACGTACAAACTAACCTAGCTATTCCTAAGTAAAGCCCTAGCAACACAATTAATAAATGCGGTTTAATAATGGCGCGTAGGCCGGAATGACACTATTATAAATGATATAAAGGTACACAATACAAGTATAACAAGTATATTGATAATAGACGTAGGTATACAAGGCCGTACTGGCTGTTACATATACGTACACAAGAAACAATACCTTACGCACAGAGCCGGGAGAGCGCGGAAATACAGGTGGGGTGGGGGACCCAACTGTGTTGACAAGGGAGGCCAAAAGGCGAATGAATGCACACAAATATAAACTACAGGGGGAGAAAGGAAACCAAACGTGACAAAGGAAACCCAACACTGAGTTGGGAAGGGAGAGAAATTGTTGAGGCCCCCCCCAGGAGGCGGGGCTTAGGTAAACCCTCCCAACCAATGGCAGTGTAACACATATATGTAAAATGGGGAACTCCCAATAGAATAACAGACCCAGCCCAACCTAACCTTCCCCGACCAACTAGTGCATATGTGGCAACAAGCCGGCAAATAGCTAGGCGAAAGAAGAAGTGTTGAGCGTTACACACACATATACAATATATACCTATATCCACTACATCTCCCGAGGGCTCACGGCGCGAGCTCCTGCGAGGGCATACAGTATACCAAAAATACAAAAGAGAAGAAAAGAAGAAAAAGAAATACATAGTGATGGTGTACTACCAGAGTAAAAACAATACACAAAAAATGAAACTTTGGTCAGTATAAATGCAAACAAAAATACTATAAGTAGGAATGCAAAGAACAAACAACAAAAAGACAAAGTGATATATATGTTAGGCTTATCTGAAAAAGAAAAGAAACAAATAACAATAGCGTACCGCTGGTGAAAGTAACTAATATGGTAATGCTTATAATAAAGCTCATGGGTGAGGAGAGATGGAGGTCTCTCCTGTAGGAATGTTAATCGTATGGTAGTGGTTAGTAAGTTAAGAGTAAAATAAAGAAAGTAAGAAACTAGAAATATAATGTTAGAACCACTGTAACCATAAGGTACCTGCCCTAAGGGGAAAAAATTAAAACAAAACCCCAATACCTTGAA